>NW_021025260.1:1433548-1627265 GCF_004153795.1 Camellia sinensis
GTATGATGCGCCGAGCCCGGTGCATGCAAGATAAATGGATGATGCAAACATGCAAGCATAAGTATGCTAATTGAAACATGCCCTAATACTAACCATTGAATGCAGGTAAGTAAAAGGGAGAAAGAAGTGGGGGTTGGAAGACATGCACACACGCACCCACACTTATTACAAATTCGCCCTCGCTTGGAGGAACCAAAAGAATATACAAATTAATTAACCTACAAACTAATTAATTATTACAGACCACCTAACTAGTAGAAAGCAATAAACAGCCTCGGGAAGAGGGTCCGATGCATGCGTGCTCGAAAATTCGTCGCCATGCACAAGCTGCCTCTGTTTTCCTTGCTCTGCTCCTCTGAAAATTGCACAAGTCCCAAGGTACACTCCATGGACACTATGGAACACCACCGACCAAGGGGAATCACCACCGACCAAAGGGAGTTGGTCATCGACCAATTATGGAGCTCTCAGCCATAAATATTTGGTCGGTCGGCAGTATAGATGGTCGGCCGGCCAAAGATTCCTGCAGAAACCTGTTTTGACAGCAGCAGAGGACAGACAAGGCGTGGCAAAGTATTTTCAAAGCAATGTTTGCACCAACACCCTCCTTATCATGTTCATGACTCAAAGGAGGATGGTCCTCGATCCTCGGACCACCAATCGCGCATTTCAATGCGTGATGACCCAAGAAGCCAAAGCATGCAATTCAATATTAGAATGAAATGCATACAAACAAACAAGGGGCCCAACCTCAATCATGGTTAATCAAAAGGCAAGGCATGCATGCTGAATGCAACCTAAGCATGTGAGCTAAGTATGCAACATGAGCATGGGCGCAAGCAATGTATACTAGGCACAAAATGCAAGCTAACAAGCATGCAAGTCTTCGCCCTTCCGTTATGTATTTATATCTTGTCATGGTGGCGAAGTTTTTGATTATGTCTGTATATAGTTTCATGGGTTGACTTAGTTGGATGATCCTGTCTGTATAGAATTTTATGCTACTACATTTCTGACGTGAGTTATTAACATGAGTTTGTATGGAATGTTATGATGTGCATATAAGCACAGCTCTATGGACAAAGTTTTAAATTTTGCTTCCCTTTTGGCCCCTTTACTCTGATGTGTTAAGTCTGTTTTGGTTTGAGGCCGTAGGTAATCTTAGGATTGCTGGCCGGTTACGTCCTTAACCCATGAGGGCGGGTTCGGGTCGTGACACCAAGCAAGGAGCAAATCCCTACATACACGTGTATGGAGGGGGGGAATAGTGGGTGCCAGCTCACCCGTGTGAGCTGGCACAAAATATCTGCATAAAGCAGATGAACAGGGTTCGGCCAGCAAAAATGGTCGATCGACCAACACAATGGCCAGCCGACCAAATATAGTGCCGACCGGCCAAAATTCTTGGCCGGTGGAAAGAAAATGGGGCCGATGGCCTCATGCCATGGCCGGTGGGTTGAGGGGATGGCAAACAAGCCACCCTCTTCCCTTAGAAGCAAAGCCACAAGTGTTTGGTCCATGACCAAGCACAAAATAGATAAGTTGAGAGATCTTGAGGCAAGGCGCGTAACCAAGACCTTCGAGAACTCAAAATGAACACGAGCATGGATGATCATCGAGTGTTCAAACGATGACGTCTAAGTCTTGAGGACGGTGAAAAATGGGGTGTCTACAGCAGCATACCAGAAAGGCTTACCAGATCCCTATTGAGCCTGCATCGGCCGGGCATGAGCTTGCCGGGGTTCGAGGCCCGACTCCAGTATGTACCACAATTTACGTTTTGCATGCCTTATTTCATTTCAGTTATGTTTATAGCACACTGACCACCTCAACACACTTGCAGGCATCTATAGAGTACACCGGAGACACTCTCGAGCTGGCGGCTTCCCTGATGGGGATGGTGCAAAAGAGCATGAGCTTGCTCAGTCTCTACGATATTCAGGTAACTTTCTTCAGTTTACGCTTCATGCTATCAATCTTTCTACTGATACACTAGCATTTCAACTGTAATCTATTCCACATTGCAGTGATCTGATACACTGCATCTGATACATTGCACTCAAATACTGCATTCATACACCATACTCACACATTGTATTTGACTTCTGATACATACACTAAAACTGATATATTGACAACTGTCCTTTACAAATCCTAGATATACCAGGTGCACCAGTGAAAGTAGCACCAAGACTAGTAGTACCTCCTCCAAAAGTAGGGAGGAGAGGGAGACGGGCTCTAGCACGCAGCCGAGGCAGAGCCAGAGGCACCCGAGATGAGATTGGTCCTTCAAAGCCCATTCTGAGCAATGACAACGTCGAGACGAGTGGTTCCGAGGAGGCAGTGAGTCCATAGTTTGAGTCCTCTGAGAGTGGAAATGACGACAACTCTAGATCTGAGAGTGAAGGTGATGCTGAGCTGGGTTCTGAGGCAGAGAGCGGCGATGATTCCGGTTCTAGTTCGGCATCTGGTTCAGACAGCGGTGTAGATGGAGACAGCTCTAAGTCCCCGCCCAGGAAGAGGACAAAGAGGACATCTCAAGCCTGAGATGGCTGGCGTTGATTTTTTGTATTTTTGCTTAGTTTCTTTTGTTAGTAGTGTTAGCACATTGTACAGTTTCAAACAGATTTTATTTGCTTTAAAAACTTGTATTGCACTTTTGTAAAAACAACCATGATCGGAACGAAAACCAGTTTTCATTTGAAAAAGTGTTGTATTTTGCATCATGAGCACCACATTGCATGAAAACGAGATTGATTTTGATAATGAAAACTGAACACTTGTATTGGCATGACGTTTTTAATCGGATAATGAACCGACCAACAACTAACAAACAAAGTAATACAACTTGATAATCCAAATAGCAACAACTCGATAAACAACAAAACAACTTGATAAACAAAAAAAAAAAAAACTCGATAAACAAGACAAAACCACTCAAATACAACTCAACAAACTTGCTAAAACTAGAAGGACTCAAAACAAGACCTTAACATGCATAAAGAACAGAACAAAACACATGTCTTTAGCATTCTCAGCACACAGGCAGACAACAGGACAGACAAGAAGGCTATTGGCCATGAATAGAGGCCGTCGGCCATCACCAATGGTCGGTCGACCATTAATGTAAGGAATGTCCAGATTGTTGCCACCTGGCTTCCACTCACTACCGTATCTTCTACAAAAGGTTGAGCTTCGTGATTTCTTCATTTCAGCTACAAATTCTTCACAAATAGAGCCATTCTTTGCCTAAAAACTCTCGAATTGGATTGCAACTTTAGATGGCTCGGAAAAGCTAAATTTTCGGGGTTTTGGCATAAATGCATTATTCCCGCTGAGTCATACTCCACTTCGTTTTTCGTTCCTACATGCCGCAGCTAGATGTTGGAACCCGATTGCACACATCTTTAGCTTCGAGGGACAAAAGGTATGCCCAACAATCGAAGCATTTCAAGTACTAATGGAATCCCGGCGCGACGAGGAAATTCTACCTTAACCCCATTTTGGTCACATCCAAGCTTTGGGACAAGGCCCGATCCTTGGTTCACAACAATAAGCTGGACATTCCCAGCCTGATCCATTGATTTCTGAAGCCGGTGACTAAGGCGACCTTCTTTAGCGAGGTTTTCGACAATGCGCCCTCTGCTTGTGCATGATGGCTCATTTCCTTCTTACCCTTAGTTTTGGAGGGTCTAGCATTCAGCTAGTCAAAGTAACTCAAGGTTTGAAAGAAGGCAAGAATTGTATTGGTTTGGTGTTGGCCGAGACTTTGATGGGCTTAGACGCCTTTCATTGGCGAAAGATGACCAAATTCGCGAGAAGTCCACTACTCATTCAGGTAATGTTTCCCACCCATCTCATATGTGTTTCTCACATCACTCGGCAATCATGCTCTATTTTTCTCTCAAATCCCTTTTCTCACTCTTTTCTCAACATACACCTCTCTATTCTTTAATCTCTCTTTTTTTTTTATCCTTCCCCAAATATGGCTTATGGACAAGCTGAAGGTAGTGGACTCTTGCCTTGCATACTCAGCCCGAACATATTTTTTTTGCCAACAACTACTGGATTTCCCAAATGAGGGATGGTGGTGCCAATGGATGTGCAACAGGTCCGCTGTTGACGTTGCTTGGCGTTGCCCCTGGCTTGATTTGCCTGCAATGTGCTACAGCATGACCCAGTAACTTGGCATTCAGTTGATCGACCAGACACATTGTGTATTCTACTTTCTGTTTCGGTTCAAGCGTCTTTCAACATGATCAGACTTGCCCAGATGAGGGGGTAGAGTACCCGGTTTCATTCCCCATCCGAGGTTCACACTTGGCTAGATACCTCACTGTTTGGAGGACAAGAGAGCTTCTGGCTCCTGCCTCTAGTTTCAACTGCGCACTTTCTGGCCAGTGCCTAACTTAGCTTGAAGATGAGGCGCAATCCGGACCCATTTTAGCATCAGAAGCTTCCACAAGCACAAGCGGGGGACGTAGGAGCACCTAACTCATCTATGCCCCTAGTTAATTGCTTTGATCTTTACTTTTCAAGTTTTATGAATGTAATAAAAGAAACTTTGATTTTTATCGAGAGTTGGAGAACTTTTTATTGAAATCAATGAAATTAAGGTTGTGAGCACTGAAAATTTTCCTTTTGGTCCAAAAATGGTCTAAGTTGTAAAAGATAAAATTTGAGTAAAATCAACTTTTTTCAAAACTTTTCAAAACCATTTTCGATAAGGATCACCACTTGACACGTGCGGAATCTATCCTCGAGACCACTTGACACGCGCGAAATCTATCCTCGAGATGTACAACCCCGAATCCAAAGATAACAAATTACCCCTTGTCTGAACAACACTGCTCAGCACTGTAACCAGTTTTCTCAGAAGATCAAAACCAAACTCTCAGATAAAGAACGGACAAAGACGACCTGGTTAACACATGGACAGGACAGTTGAGTTGGAGGTGTTTATGGCCGAACTTCAGAATGAAGTTGCCTACGTATCCTGAAGATGGGAATCAGGCCTTACATAGTTCGATTCAGGTTCACTCGAGTATCAATGCTCTCCTTTTGCGCTCTAACTTTTTCCAAGGCTGCCCTTTAGGGTTTTCAACCTTGCGAGCTCAGTTTTTCTTTATTTCCAATTTTTTTTATGCTCTAACTTTTGCCTAGTTCGCCCTTCCAAGTTTTCGGCCTAGCGAGCCTCTCAGGGATAGTATTTCTTCAACTTGTCCATGTTGATTGGTTGGGAAAATTCTAGGCCATCCAAGTCCATGAGAATAACAGCTCCACCCGACCAGATAGTTTTGATGCTATAAGGACCAGTCCAATTGGGTCTGAACATGCCCCTAGGGTCATGAATTGGAGCTTGGTTATCTTTCAGCACCAAATCCCCTTCTTTGAGATTCCTGGACTTAACCTTCTTGTTAAAAGCCTTGGCAATCCTACGTTGATAACCCTGAACATGGTACAATGCTTTCAACCTTCTCTCATCGAACAACATTAGTTCTTCGATCCTGCTCTTCTACCAATCCACCTCTGCTATTTGATGCTCAACCATGACTCGCAGTGACGGGACTTTTATTTCAATTGGTAGAACAGCCTCCATACCACAAACAAAAGAGTAGGGAGTTTTCCCTGTAGACATCCATATCGAAGTTCTATAACGCTAGAGTGCAAATGGAAATTTGTCTGTCCAGTCCTTGTAGGTCTCAACCATCTTCTGCAGAATATGCTTGATGTTCTTGTTGGCGACCTCAATAGCTTCATTGGTTTGTGGCCGGTATGTGGATGACTTATGAAAAGCCACCGTGTATTTCTCCAACAAGTCAATCACTTCTTTCTTGAAATGGGAGCCATTATCTGAGATGATCTTGTTTCGGACTCCATATTGGCAAATGATGTTATTTTGGATAAACTTAGCCACATGTGATGCTTTCAACATTGCATAAGACTGAGCTTCCACCCACTTTGTAAAGTAGTCAATTGCCACCAGAATGTATTCATGCCTATTTGATCCTTTCAGTGTGACTGCGCCGATGACGTCAATTCCCCATACTGAAAAAGGCCATGGTGAAGTCATGTTATATAGCTTTGACAGTGGGATATTCATGCGATTGGCCTGAATTTGGCATTTGTGGCATTACCGAACAAAACCGATACAATCCTCCTCCATGGTAGACTAGTAGTAACATTGCCTGAGAATCTTCCGGGCTAACATTACCCCATTCATGTGCGCTCCACACCCTCCCCCATGGATAGCCTCCATTAGGCACTTTGATTCCTCTGCGTCAACACACAACTTGTGCATTCCCAGATGACCTCTCTTGTATAGTTTACCTCCGCAGATAATAAATTGATCGGCCATTCGACATATTGCCCTTTTATCTTTGGCATTTGCCTCTGGTGGATAAATCTCCTTTTCTAAGAAGTTCTAGATATCATAAAACCAAGGGTTTTGATCTTAAACTTCATCTATTACGGCTATAGTCTCGTAGGTCGACGTATATCTCTGCTCAATGATAATCCGACACATTCAGACTTCAAACGGGATGTCTATCATAGAAGATAGAGTTGATAAAGCATCAGCGAACCTGTTGTTCTCTCTTAGTAGATGAGTGAAGGTTAGCTTCTCAAACCTAGGAATTAGAACATCCAAGGTCTGGTGATAGATCTTCATCTTTTTTTCTTTGACCTTCCAGTCTCCTTTTGCTTGAGACACAACTAGGTTCCAGTCCCCGATAACGTCCAACCTTTTTGCCCCTAGGGTGGCTTCCAAACCAGCGATACACGCCTCGTATTCTGCTTCATTATTAGATACCTTGAATCAGAGTTTGAAGGCTAAAGGTATATGGGAATTGTTGGGTGCTATCAGCAACACACCTATCCTATACCCGTATTGATTAGACGCTCCGTCAAAGCACATTGTCCAGATCTCTTCCTCGACTTGTAGAATAGCTTCATCTGGGAACAGGTATTCTACCGCATCATCCCCTTCCACTGGGTGATCTGCCAGGAATTTTGCTACCGCTCTCCCCTTGACAGACTTGCAAGTAACATACTTCAAATCAAATTCAGAGAAGAGAAGCAACCAATGGGCTAGCCTATTCGTAAGCGCTAGTTTCTCAAAGAGGTATTTGATGAAATCTAATCTTGAAACTAGAATTGCAGAGTGAGCTAACAGGCAGTGCCTCAACATCTGGTAGCCCATACCAAGGCTAGGCAAGCTTTCTCCAGCGAGGTGTAACGGGTCTCATAGTCCAGCATTTTCTTTCTTAGGTAATACATGGCCTTCTCCACCCTATCCTCAGATTTCTAAGCAAGCATGCATCCCATTGTTGTGTCTGTGACTAACAGATACAAAATCAAAGGCTTCCCCAGCTCTGGCGGTGACAACACAGGCGGATTCTGAAGGTATTGCTTGATCTGCTCAAAAGTGAATTGACATCGATCATCCCATCGGAACTTCTTTTCTTTCTTCAGGAGACCAAATAGTGGTTCACAAGTCAAGCTTAATTTAGAAATAAACCGTCTTATGAATTGCACTTTACCCAGAAAGCCTCGCATCTCCTTTTTAGTCCTTGGTGGTGGCATTCCTAGGATAGCCTTGATATTGGAAGGATCTACCTTGATCCCCCTCTGTGTGATCAAGAAACCCGACATTTTCCCTGTTGTTATGCCGAAAGTACACTTCTGTGGATTCAACCTCAGTTTGTATTCTCTACTCCATTGAAAGAATTTCTTCAAGGTGATGCAGTGGCCCTCTCTTTCCTTGGACTTAATAATCATGTCATCCACATACACCTCGACCTCTTTATGGATCATATCATGCAAAATTGTGGTTGCAACCCATTGCTAGGTAGCCCTGGCATTCTTCAGCCCAAACAGCATCACTCTGTAGCAGTAGGTTCCCCATGGCATAGTGAAAGTAGTTTTCTCTCTGTCTTCGGGTGCCATCAGAATCTGGTTATACCCAGAAAACCCATCCATAAAGAAGAGCAATGCATGGCCTGCGGTGAAGTCCACTAATTCATCAATGTGCGGCAGAGGAAAATCGTCCTTTCAGACTGGCTTTGTTTAGATCTCTGAAGTCCACACACACCCGAATTTTACTGTCTTTCTTTGGCATTGGGACAATATTGGCCAACCAAGTCGGGTACTAAGATACTAGCAAAAACCCTACGTCTATCTGCTTGGTGACCTCTTCTTTAATCTTCAAAGCCTAATCCGGGCGTATTCTCTGCAACTTCTATTTGATGGGTCGGGCCTCAAGGTCAAGAGGGATCTGATGCTGTACAATTTCAGAATCGATTCCAGGCATGTCTTCGTAGGACCATGCGAAAACATCTTTGAAATCTTTTAATAAAGCGGCTAAGCGCTCACGCTCCTCCGAAGACAACGTGGACCCAATCTGGACCAGACACGAATCCTTCTCAGTACCCACATTAATTGTAATGATTTCATCAGCGAGGGGTTTTGCAAACCTCTCCTCCTCCCGATTAATCAAATTTTTTAAAACTAGAGGAATTCTTTCCTCATCGTTTTCATCAAAATTTTGAAAATCATGATCAATGCAATAAACAAGAGGCACAGAGAAATACTCAGAATCTGCAGTGGCATTCTCATTCACAAGGTCAAGCTGATCCAGTTCCTTAGTTACAACTAACTCAAAGAGAAAAAAAAAAAGGACAACCTGGACAAAACCTCAGCATCCGGGTGATCAATCACAGGAATACTAGACCCAGACTCAAAAGAACTGGAATCTGATTCCAACTCCACAGACACCGTGGAATCAGATTCTGGTTCACTACCCGACTCAGAACTGCTAGACAGGTAGCCCTCTTCCAGCTACCAAATGAGGGATGGTGCGTCAGATGCATCCATGATGCTGCTAGAAGGGTTCACCCCCAGTTGGTCTTTGATCATGGAAACGATCAGGTTATCCCCCAAGCTCTCTGAGTTGATCGAACTATCTGAAAGGAGACATGCCAGTGCTACTCATATCTCAACTCATTGCTGTTGGAATCACTTTTTGTGCTCTTTGCAGCTTCAGCAATTGGTCTAGCTATTTCCTCCATATCATTGTCTTGCAGTTGCAAGTCGAAGATAATTTCAAAGCCAAGAACTCGTTGCCTATTAGAGTTGAACCAGGGTTCAGGCAAACCATAGAATGGGAAATCTTCTCCCTCTCGAACAAAATAACCATTCGGGGTTCCCCAAATTGGTCAGTGCACAAGCTCGTAGCGCTTCCCGGTCTGCTTATCTCTGGCTCTTCCAGCCATCTATTCCCTTTTCCTCACCCAGTACTCTTTGGTGGGTGTATAGCTAAGACCAAAGGCATGCAGGTTATATGGCACATTGGCCAATGCAGTAATGCCTTTCCGGCTGCTCCTTTCCAGTCCCATTCCTGGTATGTGTTGGAGCTTGTTCATGAAGTATACAAATTGGACGCTGACATACATGTCCCCATTAATAGCCAAGATATTCTGCACTACTCGAGCCTCAGCCAAGGTGAACCCTAAAAGGAAAACATCCTCTTCGCCATGCACAATCTCTAGCACAGGTGTAGTGACCTCTGGCGGAGGATATATAGATGAATTCCCAAAAACTATGGCCACCCTTTTTCCATGGGGGTACTTCAGCATTTGGTGGAGGGTGGAAGAGACAACTTTCACTTGGTGCAACCAGGGTCGCCCAAGTAGTAAGTTGAAAGTGACTGGAACATCCACGACATGGATTGAATGTACTATTTTGTCTTATTAATTATTTTAATCTATTTTATCTTATTAATGTGCATAAGAGAAAAAGTGAAATAATTATAGATTGAATGTACTATTTTGTCTTATTAATTATTTTAATCTATTTTATCTTTTAATGGCTTATTTTAGCCCTAACTCTCTTCCCAAACACTCTATATATATCTTATCTTATAAAAATATGAAGAACTATTTAACAGTGTAATAGAAAAAACATTTTTACACAAATATAAAGGTGGACAACTGTAACGATCCAGATTTTTAATTATTCTGTAGAATTTATATTAATATTATTTAATCTCAGTTCAGAAAACATATAATTTATTATATATTATTATGTGTAATTTTATAAAATAATATAATTATTAAAAGTTTAGGGGTCAAAATATAAATAATAATAATATAGATAATATTAATAACAATAATATTGGGTGTGGTAGTAAAATAAATAATTTATTTTCTGTTGATATATGATAAAGTATAATTTAATTAAAAATTAGTTTATTTATATAATTATATTAAAATATTAGATCAAAAAGTAATTATTTTAAATATTTATTAAAGATTAGATCAAATTTATGAAATTAATTAAATGAATCTACGGAATGATTCGGCCTGGCCACGTGTTGGCCAGGCGTTGCGTCTATCTCCCTATATATAGGGAGAGGGTAATCTGAGTGAAGGAAGAAAAAGGAAAAGAAAGAAGAAACGAAAAAAGAAGAGCGGGAGAGAAAAGAGACGAAGAAGGAAAGGAAAAGTGATGGAAGTTAAAAAGGTTTTTGACAGTAAAAATAAAGAATAAGTTATTAAAGTTAAGGTGAGTTATATTATATTTTGAGTTATTAAAATATATTTTACGTATACTTATCAAAATTTATTTTATGTAAGTTATGTTTTTAATAAAAACTATATTTTATAAAGGTTTCAATTACGTGATTTTATTTCTGAACTATATTTGTTCAAAAAGAAACCCATGGATATGTCTGTTTATATTTTAAAGAATATTTGATTATGACCTTATAAACAATTATATTTTGTAAGTACCACCACGGAAGTCTCACGTCTTGGGGGACTTAAACAACCATTGGCTTCTGTTTGGCCATTTTGTGGTTCTCTGTTTGTCATGGATCCATTGACCTCTGTTTTGTGCGGAGTAAAGTGCTGTGCGGAACTAAGTGCTACACTATTGTGGGAACCACCTCTAGAATCCGTACGAGCCACCTCTTGAATCCATACCTCTATTCTGTGCGGATCAAAGTACTGTGCGGAACTAAGTGCTCCACTATCGTAGGAGCCACCTCTAGAATCCGTACGAGCCACCTCTTGAATCTGTACCTCTGTTCTGACTATCACTTCTGTGATCTCTGTGCTGTTCTGTTCTGTACCGTGGTTATGGCTATTTACTTATATAATATCTGTATATCAGTTCTGCTATGTAAATAATTTCTGCTACTCAAATGATTTGTTTATGTAAATATTTTGGCTACATAATTATCCATGGTTATTTCGTGCCCTTATACTCTTGGTATAATATTTCTCACTCTGCAATGTGCTTATAGTTGTTTATCAATTTTTAGGAATCAATGCACTTCAGAAATAGCTTCCGGAAAGTCTTAGATGCGAGGCTGCGGAATAGACATACATAGCACTTTTTTATATGTAAATATCGGCCTTTTTGGTCAATACTTTTTGAAATAAAAATAGAAACTCCAATGATTATTATGGTACTCTTACTGAAATAGTTCTTCCGCTTGCGTTTATTTATCTGTTTAAGAATTGGCCGTAGGTAACTTCAGTTACTGGCCATCACGATACTTAACACTTGGGTACAAGGAGCGGGTCGTGACAAGTGATATCAGAGCAATGGTCTTTTTAAGAAAAAAAAAATCATCATTGGAGCATAGGACACACGCACATTTAAGAAGTGGGATAACGAGTAATTAATACCGAATTATTATATTTTGTTCGTCGATTTAATTATATTATAATTTTATATAATTATATATATTATAAATTTTTTTTTAGTGTGTCTAATTTGTGAAGGATATTAGATATAATTTATATTTGTTGTAGTAAAAGAAGGACAAGAAAAGAAGGATGTCGGGTTCAAGCACCCACCAAAATTATAATATAATTAAATACATATAATTTTCAGTTCAGTATTGAAAAAAAAATTATTTTGATGTTTTTAAAATCGAATTCAAATTATAAAGATGCTAATTTTGAAACTATTTCCGGTCATTGAAAAGTTCATCTCAAAATTTTTAATTCTTGCATATAATTCAGTCATTGTGTTCTCATTTTTATTTATTTTTATCGTGAACAAGACGAGTGAAAAGTTTTTAAAGTCGCTCCTTATTTATTATTTTGGCCCAAATAGTTTTTGACAACTAGACAGTGAGTTATTTTTGGTAAAAAAAATTTTTGAGGTATTATTTTCTATCAGATTAATCATCTAACATATATTTATCAGAGTGCGCAGCGGATAGCTTATGCATATGACAAATTTCGAGGACGAAATTTTAAAAGGAGGGAAGATCGTAACAATTCAAATTTTTAATTATTCTGTAGAATTTATACTAATATTATTTAATCTCAGTTCGGAAAATATATAATTTATTATATATTATTATGTGTAATTTTGTAAAATAATATAATTATTAAAAATTTAGGAGTTAAATTATAAATAATAATAATATAGATAATATTAATAACAATAATATTTGGTGTGATAGTAAAATAAATAATTTATTTTCTATTGATATACGATAAAGTATAATTTAATTAAAAATTATTTTATTTATATAATTATATTTAAATATTGGATCAAAAGATAATTATGTTAAATATCTATTAAAGATAAGATCAAATTTACGAAATTAATTAAATGAATCAACGGAATGATTCGGCCTGGCCACGTGTTGGCCAGGTGTTGCGTCTATCTCCCTATATATAGGGAGAGGGTAATCTGAGTGAAGGAAGAAAAGGGAAAAGAAAGAAGAAAAGGAAAAAGAAGAGAAAGGAGAGAAAAGAAAGGAAGAAAGAAAGGAAAAGTGATGGAAGTTAAAAGGGTCTTTGATAGTGGAAATAAAGAATAAGGTATTAAAGTTAAGGTGAGTTATATTATATCTTGAGTCAATAAAATATATTTTACGTATGTTTTGACTTATCAAAATCTATTTTATATAAGTTATGTTTTTAATAAAAGTTATATTTTATAAAGGTTTCAATTACGTGGTTTTATTTCTGAACCCTATTTGTTCAACAGGAAACCCATGGATATGTTTGTTTATATTTTAAAGAATATTTGATTATGACCTTATAAATAATTATGTTTTGTAAGTACCATCACGGAAGTCCCACGCCTTAGGGGACTTAAATAATCATTGGCTTCTGTTTGGCCACTTTGTGGTCCTCTGTTTGTCATGGATCTATTGACCTCTGTTTTGTGCGGAGCAAAGTTCTGTGCGGAACTAAGTGCTACACTATTATGAGAGCCACCTCTAGAATCCGTACCTCTGTTCTGTGCGAACCAAAGTGCTGTGCCGAACTAAGTGCTACACTATTGTGGGAGCCACCTCTAGAATCCGTACGAGCCACCTCTTGAATTCGTACATCTGCTCTGACTGTCACTTCTGTGACCTCTGTTCTGTTCTGTACCGTGGTTATGGCTATTTACTTATATAATATCTGTATTTCAGTTCTGCTATTCAAATGATTTCTGCTACTCAAATGATTTGTTTATGTAAATATTTTGGCTACATAATTATCTATGGTTATTTAGTGCCCTTATAATGTTGGTATAATATTTCTCACGCTACCATGTGCTTATAATTGTTTACCAATTTTCAGGAATCAATGCACTTCAGAAATAGCTTCTGGAAAGTCTTAGATGCGAGGCTGCGGAATAGACATACATAGCACTATTTTATATGTAAATATCGGCCTTTTTGGTCAATACGTTTTGTAATAAAAATAAAAGTTCTAATGATTATTTTGGTACCCTTACTAAAATATTTATTCCGCTTGCGTTTATTTATTTGTTTAAGAATTGGCCGTAGGTAACTTCAGTTACTGGCCATCACGATACTTAACCCTTGGGTACGGGGAGCGGGTCGTGACAACAACTGAGATTTAGACTCCACAATTTTTCATTTGTACATCATTATAAAATTAGGGTAAATTACACTTTCCATTTCTGCACTTTACATCAAATTTCACTCTGGCCCCCTACACATCAATTTATGACACTTAACCCTCGCACTTTTGGTCAAGTGTCACTTTGGCCTTTCTGTTAGCCTCATTGTTAACAGATGTTAGTCACATGAAAAACATGTGAGGATAAATTACACTTTGCATCCCTGCACTTTACACAAAATCTCACTTTAATCTCTATACATCAAAATTGTGTCATTTAGCTCCCTAAAGGATAACTTCTGTTAGCATCACTATTAACAAAAGGGCCAATGTAACACTTGACCAAAAGTGTAGAGGATTAACTATCACAAGCTCCGTTTTGCAAGAGCTAAACGGGGCTTTTTTAGCTATTTTAGCCACAAAAGACAAAATAGGTTATTTTAGCCACAAAAAACAAAATATCACATCCAACCCACAATCATTACATTCTTCTCTCACAAAAAAAGCCAAAAAAGCCAAAAAGCCAAAAAGTCAAAAAACCCTTCCCAAACCAAACTTTTTAGCCCAGGCTAAAATAGCCAAAAAAGTCAAAAAACCAAAAAGCCAACCCACTTCCCAAACGGAGACACAATTTGATATGTAGGGACTAAAGTGAGATTTTGTATAAGTGTAAGGATACAAAATGTAATTTGCCCATAAAATTATTTGCACTTTCTATATATTTGTAATTTTGTTTTTTTTGTTTTTTATCTACTTCACTGTTAAGTAATTCCCTGGTAAGAATAAGGCTGTTTTGGTGAATTTACGCTTTACTTCTTATGTCTTCTGTATGAGTGATGCTATATGTATTAATTACTGTATCAATTGGTGATGTGACATAATTTAAGATATTTTTTATATTTATAATTTGTACAATAAATAGAGTCAATAGTACAGTCTTAATTAATATTAATACATTAATTAATATATTAATTGATGTATGTAACATCACTAATTCTGTATAAATTTAGATCCTCGGCCGCCCTCCCCTACTGCCCTCCAAAACGACATCGTTTTGGAGGTTTTTTTTTCTTCTTTTTTTTAACGGATAACTCTCTCTCTCTCACACTGAGAGGGGGCATACCAGAGATCACTTTAAAGCCTTAATGCTTCTTCACCACAATTAAGGTCAAGTTTGGCTATTTTAAATAAGTACACACTTTTTATCTTTTTTTCATCACATCATCTCTCTACTTTTCTGTACATCTTTTCGTAAAAAAACAAAAAATACACTTATTTAAGTCATCCAAAACAACCTCTAAAGATACTAAAAAATCTCGTGTTTCAGATCCTGAACACCTAAATCCTTTGTATCTTTTTGTTCTGAGACATACCCACAATACATGAAAGTAGTGTAATATGTGTATATATATCTCAGATTTTTTGAAACTCGTTTGGAGTCCGGATCTCTTCTTCGTTATATATATATATATAAATCTGAGAAATCTGAGAAAATATTGAAGAAAAAAATCTGGATGTTCAATTTTGATTTATTTGAGAAAATCTGGGAAATCTGGATTTTTGTATATATATATATATATACTAGCCTATCACTCGTGCTATGCACGGGATAATTATAGATATTTATATTTGTTTTAATTTTTTTAATATATAAATTATGTTTTTTAAGATTTTTTATAAAAAAAATTTAACAATCTCATCACTAACCATAGTATACAGGAGAAATTAAAAAGGCTACTACAGTAACTATGCACGGACTGTATCTATAATTATTTGTATGAGGGAATTTTAAATGCTAATCAGGGATTTTGACCAAATTAATAAATGCAAGCATGTGGATTAGAAAAAGTTAATAAATGCTGATCGGAGAATTTTGATCAAATCAATAAATACTGAGATTTTTTTTTTAAATCAAAAATTTAGAAAATTAAGATTGAGAGATTGGAGCTCCCACAAGGCTTGGGGTTTAGAAACCTCATTTTTCTTAATATATTTACAATTATCTATATATGTGAATTGCGATTTATAAATGTCTTTTTTTTCCTTTTTTATATTATACTAAAGTTTAATATTTTGATAATAATCATATGTGTTGGACTTTTCAAGAAATTAAATGTCTTCTTTTTTTTATTATATTATATTAAAGTTTAATATTTTGATAATAATCATATGTGTTAAATTTTTCAATAAATTTTTTTTATGCTTGTTCTTAATTCATTAAAGTATTATTATGAGAAATAATAATCATATGTGTTGGGACTTTTCAACGAATTCATATGTGTTGGATTTTAAAATTTTTTTTTTATGATTATTCATAATGTATTAAAATGTTATTATGATGGTAAGACTTGGGGGTTGGGAGGAGTTAATAAATGCTAAGGTTTTTTTTTTAAATCAAAAAATCAAGAAATTTAGATTGGGAGATTAGAATTTCCACAAGACTTGGGGTTAAAAACCCCCTTTGCTTAATATATAGTATAGATACTAGCATATCACCCGTGCTATGCACGGATTGTGTTTACAATTATCTATATATGTGAATTGCAATTTTTAAATGTCTTCTTTTTTTCTTTTTTTTTTAAATGTCTTCTTGTTTTCCTTTTTTATATTATATTAAAGTTTAATATTTTAATAATAATCATATGTGTTAGACTTTTTAAGGAATTAAATGTCTTGGGGGTTAGGAGAATAATCATATGTGTTATATTATATTAAAGTCTAATATTTTGATAATAATCATATGTGTTGGACTTTTCAATAAATTTTTTTTTATGTTTGTTCTCAATGGATTAAAGTGTTATTACGAGGGGTAATAATCATATGTGTTAGAACTTTCAAGGAATTCATATGTGTTGAATTTCAAAGAATTTTTTTTTATACTTGTTCTTAATGCATCAAAGTGTTATTATGGGGGTAAGGCTTGGGGGTTGAGAGAAGTTAATAAATGCTAAGGTTTTTTTTTTTTTAATCAAAAAATCAGGAAATTTAGATTGGGAGATTGGAGCTCCCACAAGGAGCATCTTGAAAACCCATATCATTCATTGGTAAGCGTAATTGGTTGGCCCTGCCTTCTATATGCAGGCAATGCATGCCTTCCCTATTTCTCGATCGGTTCAATGCATCATATTTATTCCCCTCAAAGCCTGAGCGTGGCTAGGGTTCTGCCCCACTTCATTAATATAGTATAGCGAGGTGTGCCACTTAATATATAGATATCTAAAGGGGGTCTGCTGGAGGGTTTACCGTCGTAGCTGGTTGACTTTTCTACGTTGTAGCTGGCGGGAAAAAATAGCGTAACAGGCAGCAGGTGCCTCATTTCTTCAGCTGCAGGAGAGTGAGTTTAACAAGCTTGCTGCTTGCTGTCTTTCTTTCTATAAGGTCAGGTCCATACCTGGCTGGCTAGCATAATCGCATCACCAATGCCCATAATCGCATAAAAAGGCAACTCCGGGTGTCTCATATCGGGGAGGCCATTCCGCGTTCTCTCGGCTAGTCAGGCCGGACAAGCAAACTCACTTAGGCAGCTACAAGCGCAAGGGGAAGGGAAGAAGCTTTGGGGCATCAACGGGATCCATAGGGTAGGCAACCGGCCGGAGGGGAGGAGGCCTTTGAGACATAGACAAAGGGAGACTGAGGAATTTCTTACTTTATTTCTTTCAAATAAATTAAAACATAATTAAATAAATCATCAAAATAAATTTTGATTCTATTTTTCTCTTCCAAATAAATTAAAAACATAATTAAATAAATCATCAAAATAAATAAATCTAACAATCTTCCTTTTTTGATGATGACACACAATGATGTTTTGATTTGATTTGGGAGTAAGAAAAGTTTTCCCTCAAGTCATGCTTCCTGAATTCATTTCTAAATACATAGGTTAGCACATATGTAATAAATAAACTTTAATTAGAGACATGATATGAGACTAAGATATCAAACTATAAATACATAACATCAGAATAGTTTGAAAATAATACCTACCATAATTTGAAAATAATACCATAATATATAACATCATAAGTTTTCTCCCTCTGTGACATTATCAAAAGAAAATCATGGATCAAAATCTGGAGGAGGAGGAGAAAAATGATAGGGATAAATGGCATCAAAAAAAAGATAATTGAAATATATATATATATATATATAACTCTCTTGCGTCTCGCTTTTTCCTTCGATAAACGCGTTTGACACGCGGCCTCACTTTTGCGTCATTGACCAACAAAAGTAGGCCTCGATTTGTACTCGCCTTGGCTCCCTCCCCCTCCTTGTCTTCTTCTCTTTTGCCTTCTTCTTAATCACACACTCTTCCAGTTTCTTCTTCATGCATTCTCTTCTATCTCTTCTTCACCACTCTCTTCTGTTTCTTCTTCCTCATCGAGAGACAACAAAAAACTGAACGGAAGGGCAGTTGTGGGGATATATTTTCTGAGTACCAACACGTGGCAAGGTGACGCCGACGTGTCAGCCAAGGTGCCACGTGTCTTGGTCGTTGTGCCGAGGTCATTTCGGCTAGGCCGAGGTTGCCTCCGAAGATATCGAAATCCGAGATAAGCGGATAAGGGACAAGAGTCCTAGAATGAAGAGGAAACTCAACTTGGATATGGACAAGAGTCCTAGATTGGGAGAAGATTTCAGTTTGGGTAAAGATAAGACTCTTAGAGAGTTTATCCTAATCCCACTGAGAGTCCCAGATTAGCAGTAATCTTGAGTCTATAGAAGTCAGGCTTCTATTGGGACTAGGTTTATGTTGGCTATAAAAGAGAGGCACCCCCATGGGTCTAAGGTATGTTTTTTGATACTCAAGCTTGTGAGTTTAGTACTTGATTTATCTTTGAGAGATATACTGACTTGATCGTCGGAGTGCCCCCGGGTGGTCGAAACCACCGCGGGATTCTTATATTTCTGTTGCAGGTCCGTCAGGTGCCATCTATTCTGCCAGTGCTCTCCAGCTGGTTACTAAGCGGGCAGTGTGGTCGGAAAATCACCCACACACTAGATATAGGTAGGAGAATGAGAAAAAAAAATTATCAACATATAGAAAAGTGCAAATGACACTATTACACCTTCGCAGTCTTTCATTTACATCCTATCACAGACACACATGTATCCCCATATATTTGAATTTTTTTTTTTATTTCTCCAACCTAAATGTAATTCCTCCTAGATTATTCTTACGATTTTGTTTTCACAATGTTGTGAATTTTTATTTTATTTTCGTAATTTATAAATTAACTATGAAATACTATTTTTTAAATGTCTATTTCCTTTATATTATTATAAAATTTTTCATTTCAAAAATATAATTACAAATATCACGTGTGTTGTGTATACGACCACTAATATATAGTAGGGTAAATTACACTTACACTCCTAAGATTTGGGTTTAAAATATATCACTTCCTAACGTTTGAAAAAATATACTAATTTTCTGTCATTGTAATTATTTAGACGGAATAAGTATATTGAACACATACACTCTCTTTTCTTCATTTACTTTACTTTCTCTGTTTTTTTTTTTTTATTTCCCTATCCTTTGCTTTATGTTTTTTTTAATGTAATTTCTTCTATTTTTTTACTAAGAGTTGTTTTTTATATAAATAGGGGATTTGTTAAATAAGACTATTAACCACACGGACAGAAATATAATTTCCAAAACGTCAAAAAATATGATATAATTAGATCAAATATCAGAGATGTCAGTGTAATTTACCCTATGTAGTTTGTGGAGAAGATAGATAGATAAAGTCTCAAAAGGTCCTCAAATTTATAATTAATGTGTTATCCTTATAAAACATTGGCCTGGTTTGGTTTGATTTCCACAAATTATTTTTTGATTTATTTTTTGAAAAAATAAAAATTAAATCAATTTGATAAATATAATTTTTAAAAAAATATTTTAAAATTTTTAAAAATTATTTTTACCATCCAAAAAATTATATCTATATGAAAATCATGAATATTTTTTTTAAAACTTTTTTTAGCAAATTAGATATTAATTTTTTTTAAAAGAAAATTCTAAAAATTAAACCCAACAGAGCCATTATCTTGATATTAGATATGGACCACATTGTATCAAAGGTGGCTCAATCAAGAAAGAAAATCTAAAAAATTTCAAATGTTGAACTTCAAGTCTCCAAGAACTTTATGTCATTATTGCAATAAGCTAATGAAATTACAATACATGAGATAGTAAACAAATTATATTACATTATGAAAACAACTCAAATATTTAAGAGAATTTGAAATTCAAACCAGAGCCAGCAAATTTTTCTTCCATGAGCTTGTTCATACGTTCAAGCATGGAAGGAGTAAGATAATTAGCCCAATCTCCCACCTCACCTTTCCTAAAGAACATACTATACGGATGTCCCCTTCTATTTTTTTCATTCTTGTTTACCTCTGAATCTTTCAAGTTGTTAAAACTACACAACTTAATGCTTCCTCAATCACCCCTTGGCTCTCTTCTTCCACAGAGAAAGGTAAACCCATGAACTTAGCCAACACTTTGAAGTGAGAAATGGGGTCTTCTTTCATATCTTCATATTTCAAAAATAGCACCTTGTCTGGTCTCTCTTGACTTGCCTTCCAGTACTCTAACGCATGATCCCAGAATGGCCCATATGTGGACACACCACGACAGAACATGTCAAAACTTTCCTCTATCAAACTTGGATCGAAAGGTTTATTTGAAAGCTTAGCAGCAAAGTGTCTAAATGAGATAAACACATCTAGAGGGTTTCGACAGAGATAGACAACGCGACAATTAGAGTTTTTAATGGAAGTAGGCAATGCAGAGTGTGGCATATGGGTTGCTAAGACTCTAGGGCTAGGCAAGTCTTCAAGCTTGAGGATTGAGTTCTTGCCATAGATGTCAAATTCGAGGAAATAGATGAGGCTGTGAGGGTTTGTCATAAGCAATGGGCTTTCACTGACAGGGTAGTTGTTACGGTTTGCTATGGTGAATGCGAGAGCTTTCAACCATGTTGTGCCTGATTTTGGAAAGGTGGCTAGTATCAGATCAGTGTCTTGTGCTTTGAAGTGTTGCTGAAATTTGATGATGCCATGGATGAATACAGATCGATACCAATGCCCATCATAGAAACAGATATCAATACCTTCTGGGAGTTTCTCCATGGGAAGGGTTTTGAGCACTTCTTCCATCTCCTCCTCACCCATTCTCTCTTTATCTCCACAAGTTTGACATGTTTCTTTTAGTTTCTCCATGATTGAGAGAGAAAGAGAGAGAGTGGGTGAGTGAGTGAGTGTGAAACAAGTAAACAAGGAGAAGAATTATTTGGCAAAATTTGAGGGGTTATTGCATGCATATTTGTAATAGAAAGTTCGTTTGGGATTGATTGACTTTTTGGTTTGTATTATTAAAAAGTTTGGTTTAGGATAAGTTTTTTGACTTTTTGAGATTGGGTTAATTTTTTGATTTTTTGATTATTAAAAAATCTCGTTTAGGATGAATTTTTTGATTTTTTTTTTTAAAAAAATAATTATAATTTGAATATGACATTTTATCTTATTAACTTTTTAACTTAACTATTTTATTTTTTTATAACTACAATAGCCAAAAAAAAATCTCTCAACTCTTTAGGCCAAACGTGTGCAGAGTATTCAGGAGGCAAGAATAAAACCATGTGAGGTCTCGTTTCTAACGTTGCCTATCTCAAGTACTCCCTTATTTTAAAATAATAGTCTCTTGAAAAATTTAATATTTTTAGTGGTACAATTATTGTCTTTTAAAAATATTAATTTTTAAAAATTACCTTTTTATAGTATATTTTTTTGAGAATATCAATTGTCATTATTGTACTTTTTGTGTTATAAATAAATTTAAAATAAGGGCAAAATAGAAAATTTATATTATTTTAAGACTTAATTTTTAAAATGGGACTAATATTTTGAGACAATAAAAAATAGAATAAGAGACTAATATTTCGAGGGAGTAGTTTTTTAACTTTTATATTTAGGATGATTTGTAAAAAAAAAAAAAATTATAATTTAATTGATAGTTGTGAGAGAAAATATAATTAATTCATATGTAAAATGTGATATTTTATTCTATTTTATTTATTATTTTAGCCCATTTTTATTATTTTTATTTTTATTGACTATTTTAACTTAAAAAAACAAATGCCAAGCAAGGCCTCACCAGGAAGACACTACTTGTAAGTGATACATATGTATGTATATAGAGCAATTCTATGAACCCAAACATAAAAAAATCAAAAATTACCTAAACTTGAAATCAAAGGGGCAGATTTAAGTGATGATATGATCGTACACACACAACTTAGATTTTACATTATAAATAGTATTTCCGATATTTTTTGAATTTGGAGCTAGTTTGACATCTCTTAAAACTTATTTAGCCTCCGTTTGGGAAGTAGGTTGATTTTTTAGCTTTTTGAATTTTTTGGCTATTTTAACCTGGGCTAAAAAGCTTGGTTTGGGAAGAGTTTTTTGACTTTTTGGCTTTTTTGACTTTTTTTTGTGAGAGAAGAGTGTAATGATTATGGGTTGGATGTGATGTTTTGTTTTTTGTGGCTAAAATAACCTATTTTGTTTTTTATAGCTAAAATAGTCAAAAAAAGTCTCAAACTCTTCTTGCCAAACGAACCCTTAGGTTATATTAATTTTTTTAGTTTTTTATTAATTTTTTTTTATAAAAAATTAAAAATTATATTTATTTAAATCATCACATTTAAGGGGTGTCAGTGAAATTTACCTCTTTTTCATGTGTATGTACGTACATATAGTTTTCATTGGATATCCTCCGCCATTAATATTATAACAATGATTCATCCCACTAAAAACACCACCACTAATAGCACTAATGCATTAAAAAAGTAAAAAAAAAAAAAAAAACACAACTCCAAGACCAAAACATCACATCATTAATGGCGGGACCCACTGCCACCTAATTAGTGGGAGCACTAATTAGTGCTCCCAAGCATTTTTCATAATATTAATAGACGTGGCTTCTCACTTTGTAATAATTTTTCCATTTCAATTCAACTGTACAAAAGACATTGACTGAATGATAGTACTATCTTTTTGGGTAATGTTATGAAAAAATTATTGAGAAAATGTCTCATACCTTAAATTTTGTAGCTTAAAAGTGGTTTAAATGGTCAAAACGACGTTGTTTTGGCCATTTTTATGTTGTTCTGTACTCAAAACGACGTCGTTTTGACTATTTGAGCCACTTTTGAGCCACAAAATTTGAGTTACGTACGTCGTTTTGACTATTTGAGCCACTTTTGAGCCACAAAATTTGAGTTACGTAGCATTATCGAAATTATTGAGTGATCTATGGACGTGATTATGGGATTTGGGCTGGCTCCTGTGTGGAAATGCACAATAGTCTTTGTTGTGCAGTTTAATAGGTTTTATTTGGGATTTATTTTGATAATTCAAATCGTTCATATTTTAAAATACATCAAGTAAAACATACTTATAAAAAATTAAGTTAATCTGATATTGTTTACTCATTCATCTACTCACATTTGTATTCATTTTAATACTTTAAATTATAATTGTTATTTATTTTTGTAAATACAAATAAGAGTGGATGAATGGATAAACTATATCTGATTAACTTAATTTTTTGTAGGTATGTTTTAATTGATGTATTTTGAAATGTGAATTGTTCAGATTTATCAAAATGAGCCCCAAAATAGGCCTATTTGGATCCACAACAGTGACCGTTGTGCACTTCACACAGCAACCACCCCAAATCCATGATTATGTCTCTTATCAATCACAATTCACCATATTTCCTCATATTCCCTAATTACCAACACAAATGTGTGAATCCCGTAAACTCAAAAAAATAAAAATAAATAAATAAAAAATTTTGTCAAATTTTAATTACATGCAAAAAATCGTTACAAAAAATTATTTTTAATGACGATTTTACTATAACTTATTTTCAATAGGACTTGATAAAAATTAAGTCAAACTATTA
Organism: Camellia sinensis; assembly: GCF_004153795.1. Classification (NCBI taxonomy): domain Eukaryota; kingdom Viridiplantae; phylum Streptophyta; class Magnoliopsida; order Ericales; family Theaceae; genus Camellia; species Camellia sinensis. The sequence continues at coordinate 1,457,411 of NW_021025260.1, forward strand.
AGATCTATTGATAATTTATCCCCAAATTATCCCATCAGTGTGATTTTAGATTTATTAGGGGGTGTCAATGTAATCTACCCTTTTTCATATACGACCTATTTTGAGAAATAAATTAAAAGTTAATTTTTAATTTTTTTTAAAACATGCAAAAAAAATAATAATAAATAAACAGTTAATATAATTTTAAAAAGTCAAAAAAAAATTAAAAAATTAACTCTTAATAAACTTTTCAAAATAGGTTCATTGGATACCTCTGGCAATTAATATTAGAAAAATTTTATGGATCTCAAATAATTTATCATATTTTTTACCAAATCTCTCACATAAGTGTATTATCCACACAAACCCACATGTGTATATGTCCTATACCCATGTGAGAGGTTTGATAAAAAAAATAATATATTATTTAAAATTCCCAACATAACTCTTAATAAGGGCTAGTTTGGCATGTACTAAATAAGCCAAAAAGTCAAAAAGTCACTATCTTATTTAAGTCACATCATCTTATTTAAATCACATCACCTCTCTAACACATCACATCAAACCCAACCCAAACCCACCAATAAGTCAAAAAGTGTACTTTTTTAGAACATCTCAAACCAACCCTTAATAGACATGGCCCCTTACTTTTTGATAATTTTTCTTTCAATTCAACTGTACAAAAGACATTGATTGATTGATAGATAGTACTATCTTCTTTTTGGATAATGTTATGAAAAGATATTGGTTGGTTCAGGAACCATTTCTCTCACCAATCACAATTTGTTATGTTTTTCATATTCATCAATTGTTCAATACAAAATTACGAACCCTATAAACTCATTTGTTATGTTTTTCATTTTCAATTGCTCAATACAAATTTATGAACTCTATAGACTCAAAACAAAAGTCACTAATAATCAATTTTTAATGACATATATAAAAAAATTGTTATAAAAAATTATTTTTAACAACGATTTTACTAAAACATATTTTCAATAGAACTTTATGAAAATTAAATCTATCTATTATGACTTATTAATATTTTACCCATTGATTATCCCATTAGTGTGATTTCAGATTTGTTAAGCAATGTCAGTGTAATTCACCCTTTTTCATGTGTACATATCTACATGCAGTTTTCATTGGATACCCTTTGGTAATTAATGGACTTGGGGTTGTTGTGCCCCTTACACAGTAGTTACTGTTGTGCAATTAAATAGACTAATTTCAAGATCTATTTTAATAATTCGAACTATTCATATTGTAAAATATATCGAGTAGAATATACTTGAAAAAATCAAGTTAATCGGATATCGTTAACATTTTCATCCACTCATATTTGTATTCATTTTAATACTTTAAATCACGATTGTCATTTATTTTTTATATACAAATGTGAGTAGATGAAAGAGTTAACGATATTCAATTAACTTAATTTTTTGTAAGTATGTTCTATTTAATGTAATTTAAAATATGAACAGTTCGGATCATCCAAATAGGCTTCGAAATGGGCCCACTAGACAACAATGGTTTTTGTGCCCCTCGTACAGCAACCACTGCAAATACATACAAAAGACATTAATTGATTGATAGTACTCTTATTTTTTTATTAATGTTTTGGAAAAATTATTTGCTAGTTCAGAGGCTGTACGTGACCATTTATTTTATCAATTACAATTCATTATATTTTTTATTATATTTTTTAATCAATTAATATAAATTTATAAATCATATCCCTCTCACCAATTATAATATTATTGAGCATCACATAAGGGTGTTCAAGACCAACCAATAATGTTATGGTATGTGCTATGGAGAAATTATTGATCAATAATAATACATCCCTCTAAAACTAGAGCTCTAATTGAGCTCTAGTAGAGTGAAAATTCAAATATATATATATATATATAAAGTCGTAATATCACATCAAATAAACTCCACATATATATTAAAATTATTAGAGCTCATAAATTAAAACACCAAAACATTTTTTATTATGATTAATGCCACTAGAAAAAGAGTACTAATGAGATGACTCGTCCTTTGATATGATGGTTGTCTTTTTTTTTTTACTCATTAAAATTATTAATGATAAAATTTTTTAATGATCGCTATCATTACTGTTTTATTATTGATTGTCCGAGGACACCCCGTCACATGTGGCTGGAGTGTCCCAAACCAATTAAAAAGTGCCTCACCACTGCCACTATATTGACAAACGTTTGACTAGTTCAAACAATGTTAACTGGCGTTAACACTCTCCTATAAAAACATAACGCTAACACTAATTTTTAAATTTCCTCTCATTTTGAATTTTTTTGTGTTGGAGAATTTTATAGTGCAGACTTTATATATTATACAATTTTAGTTATATATATTTTTTAATTATGATAAATTTTTTCTTTGGTTTTTGTTTGACAAGCGAGCAGTTGAGTTTAAGTTTGGATTAAAAAAATACAAAAAGATAAAATATGCTAAATAAAAAGTTTTTTGACTTTTTTAAGTTACATCACCTCTCTATATTTTTGCACATTTTTTTAAAAAAAAGTAAGAAAATTTTAACTTACTTTCCAAAACAAGTCAAAATATCACATCTAGATTATAATCATCTCATTTTTTCTCTCATAAAAAAGTAAAAATGTCAAAAAAACCAAAAATAATTTCCCAAACGGAGCTAATTTAGTCAGACTAAATTAGCTAAAAAGCCAAAAAGTCAAGTTAAAAAATTCTTCCCAAATGAACCCTTAGCTATGACATTATTTTTGAAATTTTGATTATGACTTTTTGTGTTTAGTTTTAATTTTTTTAAATTTTTTTAAATATGATTTTAAAAATATAAAATTATATCATTTATTTTATAATGATAAGGTGCATATGGTGTGTTTACCATATTCTTTCGGTTTTATATTTGAAAGAGAATTTATATCTCTTCTCCCATTCTCTCTTACCAATTCTTCATCACTCATTGCATGATCCATGGCAACTATACCGGGACCATTGCAATGGCACTATCATGACAATCACAGCGATTGCCTCCAACAAAAAATCATCTCCGTCTTTACTATTGTTCTCTGGATTAAGTCACTCGCCACAAACCTAGTCTCAAAAACCAACCCAAACCACAAGACCCAAAAGCCAAAATTTCCAACAGAATCAGAGATATAACTATTGTTGGTGTTGTAAGCCAAGTTTTACTGTATTCAAAGAATAAATGAAGAAATGAGAGATTCTGTTTGATTATTAAAATCAGAACAAAATATAGATAATAAAAATAAACAAAACAGATTCTTACGTTTGTTATAAAAACAAAACAGAATATGAAGGAAAATAAATAAATAAATAAACAACCTACTTACAGTATTACTTCCTCGAAAATTCAATCAAGTCTAGTGTTCAACACTATTTCTTTAAGACAGATTCGTCATTTTCACGGTGCTTTCAGAATATAGACGTATATCTCATAGGATAAAATGATTAACGACAATTAATAGCAGCACTACAAACTAAATGTCCAGGGAACACACTTTGTATTTATACTCTTTCTTACAGAAAATTTATGCAGCAAAATGCAGGAAGCAAAAATAGAAGGAAGAGCGAAAATTGAATGAAAAACCAAATGGATGACTTGCCTATTTATAAGAGACTTGGTGGCTATTCAGGACAGAGTTGAATAGGTAAAGAACTTGTTCGTGACAAATTTGAACAGGAAAGAACCTATTCGGGTTCGATTTGAACAAGTAAAGAACCTGTTTGGGTTGGAGGGAAAGGTGCATTGGACTAAACTGTCAACGTTTAGAAACGTTGGGGTCATTTCAGAATTTATTTTGAATTTCAAACCGAAATTTAAATTCCAAACGGTAAGAATTTAATTTTAGAAAAATAAAATTCAAATGTTTTTAGCCCAAAAATAATAAGAATTAGACTACACAAGCCTAACCCAACCTCGCACCCGCACCCAAGCCTAGGCCCATGCTTGGGCCCAGTCTAGGCAGGGCGCACACGCGTGTGGTAATTTTTGGGTCCAATGGGTCAAGGCCCACTTTCCCCATAACCTCTCTCTCTACAAAACTTGGGTACCCCTTGGGGCTCTCCACAAGATGCAAATTCAAGGCTTATAAATCCACACCAAGTTTGCCCACTCAAGCAATATGGGACAAACCTTTTCTCTATCCCTTATGGAAACCTCACCAAAACACCATTTCCATGGAGCTCGTTTTGACATTGATTTCCTACTCACCCGATAATAGTTTTGAGTAACCAAATATATGACGTGAATTGTTACGCGCCAAAGAACGCGTCGCCGCATATACCCTCTAACTGTAACAACCCTCATACTGTTTACCGATTAATGACTGATTAACTGCTAATTACTGTTAACCGAGACTGATTATGACTGATAATTGAACTGAATAAACTACGGAATTGGCTGACTGAAATTGGAAACCGAATTGACTGAGTATATGTTAGTTAAATTGCATTCTATCTGTTTGACTGTATGATTATTTGTTCATGCTTATATGTTTAGACTGTAAGTTGAAGGCCTTATCGGCGGCCGAATCCAAAATTGATTGGTGTTTTATGATCAACATAATTTATGTAATTTTATGGTATATTCATTGAAAAAAAGTGATTTGGTATGATTAAATTAGATTAAAATAAGCTAATTGGCCAAGTTGGACTTATTTACCAAACTAGCCTTGTAGTGGCCCACTACCTCAAACCTTTTGAGCCTTATTACACTTAATGCATTTGATTAAAACAACATTTCATCAGCCTTTGTGTTGCCTCAACTGACCAAAGAAGGGAGTTAGAGAGAGAGAGAATTGTTCTTGTTGGTTTAACTTGAGATCTTGAAGAATTGAAGGAGTTTTGCACAATTGAGCTTCCCTATCCTAAATACAAGACTTAGGTAAGAGAATTCAACCTTTATTGATGTATTTGAGCTTGATTCTTGCATGGTTTATGTCAAAATTGAAAGTTGAGCCATGAATTAGTTCTAGCATGTTGAAATAGAGCATAATTCATGCATGCATGTTAGTATTGTTGCATTTTGAGGTTGATTACATGGACATTAGTACATGCATGCTCATATTGTTGTTATAGACCATGTTTTCACCTGGTTTTGAAAAGAAATGAGCTCATTTGAATAAGCTTTGGAGCTTTAATTTGGTTTAAAACTCATGCATGACATGTCTGAATGTTGTTCTTGAAGAATGGTTGGAAATTGGGTTTGAATTAAACACCCTTGGGCTTTGATTTCCTAAATTGAGTTTTGAAATATGTTATTCTATGTGTTTAAAAGAGTTTTCCAGAAAATTGGCCCAAGAGGATCGAATTTTCTGCATCTAAGCTTGGTTTTGAACCTGGAGCTCGAATCTGGGATTTCCAGATTTCAGTCGTCCACTCGAGCGAGGGAAGTGCCGCTCGAGCGGGAAAATCGAGCTTCCAGCATCTTGCACTGTAGAACACTCCACTCGAGCGGAGTATTGGGAGCTCGAGCGGAGGACTGGGTGACACGCTCGAGTGGGCGTCGAGCTGGGATTTCCCCTATCCAGTACTTTTTGGTCCGCTCGAGCGGTATAATGGACGCTCGAGTGGGGACCTTTGTTTGCCTATACGCTCGAGCGGGGAAACCTGCGCTTGAGCGGGACCCTGTTTCACTGAAATTTCTGAAAATGTTTCCTAAGTGCATATTTGCATCCTCATTTCATCCTAGGCATTCTTAGGCCTAGTTTTAGACATCTTAATGAGGATATAGATGTAGAACACACCGAGGCAAATTTAGAGATCTAATTATTACCTTTCCCAACTGTGAAACTTAGAGTGTGTTCAATCTGTTAACTGTATAGGGTTGGCATTTCGAGGAGACGCTCTAGCCTACTGTAGCCCAGAACTCTGTGAGTAACAATTGTGTAAAGATATGTTCAACTGATTTTCTTTTGAATACTGAACTGAACTGTTTACTGAACTGGCATTATTTACTGAATGAATGTATGCCCTTTATTTCTGAACTGTACTGTGGCATCCTTAGCACCTACTGTTTACTGTTACTGTTACAAAGATATCTGTCGGTTCCCTCGTAGAGCCACTACTGTTTACTGACTGATGGCCATCATTACTGTTCGGTCTTTTAAGACCTACTGTTACTGATATGCTAATGGATGTACCACATATGACTGTTCACTGCACTGAGCAACTGAAATACTGATTGAAATGAACTGTTTTCATTACTATAAGGACATTCATTCTAAACCCCTTTACGCTTTATGTTATTCACTGGGTTTTAGCTCACTGCTTATATATATATATATATATGTAGGTGTACAGGCACCGGATCAAAGCTAGAGGCGTCAGGGTTATTCCAGTTTTTGTCAAGCCAACCACCGTGCCTCACTGCGAGGTTCCAAGTTCGCCATTCTATGGCTTGGGGTGTCTTTTTCCCCCGCTTGTCCCTGTTACTGTTTTGTATTACTATATAGTCTGTTATCCACCGTACTGTACTGTTATCAAGGGATTAGGTCCCTGTACTGAATGTCTGTAAATGCTTGTATAGCCTGTACTGTTGTGAATGTATGAATGCATGAAAAATCTTTTTGGCATACAGACTGTCACAGCTTATTGGACATTGTTTAATTACTGTATTGGCTTCCGCCAAGCCCCTGTACTCTGTCTTACTGTATTACTGTTAAGCAGGCCTTCGGTAATCTCGGATTACTGGCCGGTTACGGTACTAAACCCATAGGGGCGGGTTTGGGTCGTGACACTAACTTTGGCGCATGGGTCTCACAGAAAAAATAGACCAAAATTTTTTGAAAAAACTAATTTTCCCAAAATCATTTATTACAATTCCCTACATGAATGAAATTTGATGACAACGGAAATGCAAAAATATGTAGAATTTGTCGAGAGAGTATAAATTGAAAATATCTTGCATCAAGATAGGTAGCTTTCGGCCTTGAACCTTTCCTAGTGATAACCTATCGGACTTACTAGTTAACAATGGACGCGATGTCTTGAATTGTTCAGCCATTAGTGTAAGCTAAAATAATAGATTTCATACAAAATATCTTCTGATACATCGTGGTTCTCACGGTTGTGTTCATTTTCGCCCTAAACGTTCTTGGTTATTCATGAGTGCTCTAGAGAATTTAGCCTCTTTATTCTCATAGAACCGGCCCCAGTTCGACACTCATATAGGTGATTCTTATTGAGAGTATCCCTTATACTCATCTTGACTTTTTATTCCTAAGTCAAGATATAAATAATCATTAAAAGTAAATATTACCCTTTATCCCCTGCATACAACAGATGTTGCAGATATCACTCTCATCATAGGAATGGATATGAAATTTAATCCCTTTGTGTGATTTCTGGCAAGCCACATATAACTTAGTTGTCCCTTTGAACTTAGTTCTTGGGATCTCCAATCATCTAAGTAGGGTTACCATTATAATGACTCTTATGTAATAGGCTTTAACCTCACTCCCTTCGATGAACTATACACTTGCTCTTTGCTAAACCTTTTGTTAACGGATCTACGATATTCTCCTTAGACTTTATATAATCTACTGAGATTATGCCATTTGAGAGCAATTGTCTTACGATATTATGTCAACGACTAATGTGTCGTGATTTATCATTATACATATGATTTTGTGCCCTTCCTATTGCAGATTGACTATCACAATGAATGCACATAGCTGGCACAGGTTTTGGTCACATTAGAATATCTTCTAAGAAATGGCGAAACCATTTTACTTCTTCTCCTGCTTTATCTAAAGCAATGAACTCAGATTCCATTGTCGACCGTGCAATGCACGTTTGTTTCGAGGATTTTCACGAAATAACTTGTTACCCAAAAGACAACCTAAGAGGAGGGGTGAATTAGGTTTTTACAAATAAAAATAATAATACCCTAATAAAATTATGCCTAACACAATAGATAAATATAGTTAATGAAATAAAACTAATTAAAACAAGTGTTCTAACAACTCTGTCAGTTAATGATTTTAACACAGTGAAAATGTGAAATATAGCTATGGAAATTTAAATAAATAAAGAGATAAGGGAGAGAGAGACAAACAAATGTATAGTGGTTCGGTTTCAACTCGGCTTATGTCCACTCCTCAAGTTTCACTTGAGATTTTCCACTATACTCTAGCTTCACAGGGTGCTAGCAACCTTTTCACAGATGGAGCAATCCTCCACAGATTTTACATAGACTTTCTAACTCAAGAACACTGAATGTACTGCACTCTTACAAGGTTGAAAAGAAAGTATTTTTGCTCTCACAGAAAGCTACAAGAATTATCTCTCAAAGATAGATATAAAAATGAAGCTCTGGTTTTTCTGTAAACCTCACACAGGAAAGATGGACTTAATGCTATACGTCCCAATGTATAATTTTTGAAAGAGGATGTAAATAAAAATTGAAGAATACTTCTCAGAGAATTTTTCAGAGAATAGATGTGAGTGATTATAGATCAAAGAATATTTTCTGTTTTTTTTAAAGAATATTTTCTTTTTTTTTTTGTAACTTGTTTACATTAGAGGTTTTGGTATATATAATGAAACTTATAGCCGTTGTACTCCATCATTACTAATTTGAATATCTTCCACTTGAACCTTTTGGCCTGCTGCTGTACTGGGCTGTTTGAGCCTTTGTTTTTGGGCTATTTGAACCTCTGATTTAATCAAATATTAAATGCATTCTAACAACATTTAACATAAAAGTTTTAGGTAATAAATAATGGAACAAAATAAATTTTGATTTTTTTTTTCTCTTTCAAATAAATTAAAACATTATTAAATAAATCATCAAAATAAATGTTGAATCTATTTTTCTCATTCAAATAAATCATCAAAATAAATTGTGATTCTATTTTTCTCTTCAAAATAAATTAAAACATAATTAAATAAATCATCAGAATAAATTTTGATTCTATTTTTCTCTTCCAAATAAATTAAAACATAATTAAATAAATCATCAAAATAAATAAGTCTAACATAGCTGCAGCCTCTAGAGTAAAGATATACCCACTAGTAGATTTTGAATCTTTAGTATCTGATATCCGATTTGCATCACAATAGCCTTCGAGTACTGCTGGATATTGAGTAGAGTTTAATCCATGATCACGGGTAAATCTTAGATATCAAGAACCCGAATCATTGCTTTCCAATGATCTTCTCCAGGGTTACTAGTGCACCTGCTTAATTTACTGATAGCATATGCTATATCAAGACGTGTGCAATTCGTTAGGTACATTAGGCTTCCAATAATCTAAGGGTATTTTAACTGAGACATCCCATCACTTTTATTTTTTGACAAATAAATATTGACATTTACAGGTGTTCTTGCCACATTTGCATCATCCTTAATATATTTACCAATTATTTTCTCAATATAATGTGATTGAGACAATGCATATTCGTTCGATGTTTTAGTAATTTTCATTCCTAGAATAACATCTGCTACTCCCATATCTTTCATATCAAATCTTTTATTTAGCATTTGCTTGGTTGATTTGATCATATTATGACTATTACCAATTATAAGCATGACATCCACATAAAGACAAACTATGACATATCCTTTGTCAGTGATTTTAACATAGACACATTTGTCACATCCATTGATCTTGAATCCATTAGTTAGCATAGCTTGATCAAATTTCTCATGCCATTACTTAAGAGCTTATTTTGATTCGTAGAGAGATTTTACAAGCCAACACACTTTCTTTTCTTTCCTTAGTACTACAAACTCTTTGGGTTGTTCTATGTAGATTTCTTTATGTAAATCCCCATTTATAAAGTTGTCTTAACATCCATTTGATGTATCTCAAGATTATATAACGTTGCTATAGCAATAAGCATGCGAAACAAATGTGATCCTTGTTACTGGAGAGTATGTGTCAAAATAATCCAGACATTCCTTTTGTCTGTAACCTGTAACCACAAGTCTTGCTTTATACTTGTCTATTGAACCATCTGCTTTCATTTTCCTCTTAAATATCCATTTATACCCAAGATGTTTGCACCCTAGTGGAAGATCCACCTACTCCTAAGTGTGATTTTGCATGATGGATTCAATTTCACTATTAATAGCCTCTTTCCATAATGATGCTTCAGGACTCGACATTGTTTCCTTAAAGCTTCAAGGCTCATTTTCTAACAGGTATGTCAGAAAATATAGACCAAAGAATTTTGATGTTCTCGCTCTTTTACTGCGTCTTGGTTCATCATCTGTTATTTCTTGTTGGTCATGACTAGTACTAGTCTTTTGTTCTTGATCGTGAATAGTTGTGAACTTAATACTTGTCCTTTTTTATGAGGAAAAACATGTTCAAAGAATACGACATTCCTAGACTCTATAATAGTATTTACATGTATATCAGGTATTTCTAACTTATGAGTCCAAAACCGATATGCACTATTATTATGTGTATAACCAATAAACACACAATCAACTAATTTTGGTCCTATTTTAGTCTTTTTAAGAACAAGAACTTCTACCTTTGCTAGACACCACCATACGTTAAAATATTTGTAGGAAGAGATTGACCTTTCTATAACTCATCAGCAGTGCTATTCGTTTTCTTGTGGGGTATTTAGTTAAGAACATAATTAGCAGACAATATTGCTTTCCTCCCACAAGTTTTGTAGTAAGCCTGAGCTTAGTAACATGGCATTCATCATTTCCTTAAGGGTTATATTATTCCTTTCCGCAATTCCATTTTGCTAAGGAGAATACGGTGCTGTAGTTTGATGAATAATGCCATGTTGTACACAAAATTTATTTAAAGGTTCATCATATTCACCACCCCTATCACTTCTAACAATTTTAATTGTTTTACCTAGTTGATTTTCTACCTCAGTTTTGTAAAGTTTGAACAATTCGAAGGCTACATCTTTACTTCTAAGTAAGTATACATAATAATATCTCGTGTAATCATCAATAAATGTTATGACATACTTTTTTCCTCCTCTAATTTGAACAAATCTAAGATCACATACATCAGTATGAATTAGAGATTCAGTTTTTCTTTCAACTGATATAAATGGTGCCTTAGTTAGTTTCGCTTCTACACATACTTCACATTTATGATTAGGATCAATTTGAAATTTTGGTATATAATCCAAACCAATAAGCCTACGCAAAGCATCAAAATTTACATGTCATAATCTACAATGCCATAAATAAGACTCAAGAATATAAACAGAAGCCGTGTTAATTATATTAATAGCAGAAACTAGTACAACAGTCATTCCATTCAATTTGAAGAGCCCATCGCTGATATATCCTTTACCCACATACATGCCACTCTTATTTAGTACAAATTTATCAGACTCAAACACAAGCCTAAAACCATTTTTACTCAACATGTTACGCCCCGTCTTTTGTTACCCAAATTCATTACCAAATCCTTACATTATTACCATTTTAAAAGATTGAATCCATTCAAGAACATGAACCAAAATAAATAGTAACATTCTCTCACGACAATGATAATGATATACATATAAGACATGGTACAATGTCCTTAGGCTTACATTGAATAATAATAAATAAAAACAAAAATGGATTTACCCTTATACAACACAAGGCTCTCGGCCAACAAATAAAAGGCCCTGTGACTAGCTAAGTAAAAGACAACAGTCCCAAACAATCTTCTAACCTTGTACCTGAAAAATTTGTCAACACGTGAGATGAGCACTAAGCCAAGTAGAGATCCCGAAGAGCCTAACCAATCAAAACATATAGATAAAAATGATCATGCATGCACCACGATATACCATATAAGTAGTATGACAGTTAATATCCAAAAGTATACGCATGTAAATATGTTTTTCTCAAAAAGCTCCTCTTTACTCGACACAATATAAAAACCATTGCTTCTCTTAGAAATTCTCGTTTCGCTTCCAACACACATTTCAAAACCCCATTCTTCTTTTGATAAAACCCTCCATGTTAACATAAAATAATTTCACTTAAACATCTATTTTGAAAACACAACCCCATATACAAGTCATAACCCAATTCCACATATTACTACACCATACTCATCTACACACCAATACATCAACTATCTTCCCTAGCCATAGGCCCAAGGACTAAAAGATAACCACAACATGAAAAACCAATAACGCACATATCTAAAAATAAATAATCGAGAATAATACATATCACTAATTTCATCTCCACCTGCATATAACACAGATGGTAGATTCACAACACAGATAACACAACACTTTATCGGCCTCACCTGGAAGGGGGTGCCCCTCAGGTCATATTTTACTGGACGCAAATCGGAAGGGACGAAGAACCTATCACAAGGAGCCACGTTTTGCTGACTCAGATACGACGGGAAACGGACCCCCTTTCACACTTTACCGAGCGTAAACCGAAAGGGACGAGGAAACCTCTGTCAAGGCACCACGCTTTGCCAGCTCAATACGGCGAGAAACAGACCCCCAAACAACATCACATTAAAAGCATAACAAGCTAACCAACATCAATAATACACTGGTGTAATGCAACACCTAATCCAATTATCACAATCCTGACTATTAACAGTTTAATACATTAACCCATTTCTTTCAAAATGTGCTCCACGCACCGCTGTTCAACAACGGGTTTTCTTAAAATTTCAAAATGTTTCCAAAACACAATACAAATTACTAGACACCAAAATCATACTATCCGACGACCATCTCATAACATAACAACATTTATACACGTTCCAATTACCTCTTTAACAACATAATCCATAACTCAACAATGAAATTGTCTATTCACAATGTCCATTTACAATCAACAACATACCATCTTACATTACATTGCTCACCCTACATGAGTACTCATAACCTATATCTAACAAGCAATACCATCCTCCACCGATAGCCAAGGACAAAACTCTAGACACTAATCTCATAATCCAAAACATTAATTAAGTACAACTAAGTTCCTACTCTCTGGTTTATAAAAGAGTTAACAAAAAATCCATTTTGTTTTGAATCATAACTCCAAAGTCTTCAACACACCAAAATACTCATTTATTATCATTCCCAAACCCCCCCCAAACTGTTTATAATAGGCACAACTCACCATTTACATAACATTACTCATCTTCTCTATCCACAAATCCTTAGTTAGAAGCCAAGGCTTCCTAACCCGACATCTCAACATAACAATAACCTATAACAACCCACAAAACCAAATCACAAACTCACCAATTAAAGCCCAAACCAACTGTAGTCGATTTTTCGTGCTCCTCGGAGGGGTTTAGTCTTCTCAGATACGATAGCCCTACAGTTTGGACTCCTGTGGTTCTGAATTTGGTTCCACAAGTGCAATGTGAAACAGAAAAATGAATGAGAGTCCAAATCCGATAAATCTTAGAAAATCTATTAATCATCAGAGATGCTAAAAATGGACTGCATTGCCAAATTTCAGAGTTGCCACCTAAATATTTTTGGAAAATTTAGGAAACTCGTGACTCATGCCAAAGGCCATTTGTCCGTCATAACCAATGTGCCTTGGCTTGGGAACTTAGGTATGAGAGGGAAAGGTCATGGATTGAGCACCCCACTCACCCGATCAAAGGTCGGCCTCTACTAATCATGATGTAATTTTTATGGACAATATATGCTCATGTTCTGATTATTAATACTAACATTACTATGTGAAGTAAACAAATATAGACCATGTCACTTACTTTGGAATGCTTTGACTTTATGTTTGTTTGAAAAGGGTTTTGAATATGTGCTACTTGAATGAAAAGCGAGCTCATATGTACACTAATCAAAGTCATTCCAACTTAAGCGAAGTAGTCTTCATCCACAAGCATTCAAAGAGGTATTTCAAATAAGCACGTAGCCTTATGGTAGTATGCTTGACATGTCAACACAAACATACATGTAATATGCTAAAGCAAAAAATGTTCACCTAGTACTCAATCGAGGTAAGCCGAAGAAAAGAATATTGTTAGAAAAATGCATGCTCCTAATATGCAAAGTGACTAATGCAACACATACAAGAATACAATTACTAAGTTCGGCTTTTTTAACATGTCATACAGATCAACTTAAAGCATGCGGTAACTCACGTATTCAAGTAAGTAGGAAATGACAATGATATTCAAGAATGATGAACCAAACCTTAATGCATGCAAAAAATGGATACAAAGTATGGCAATGATATGAAACGAAAACATGATGTTACATACAACCAAGGTAAGCATGTAAATAAAAAGGAGAAAGAAATGAGGGTTGGAAGACACACAAATATTATAAATTTTCCCTCGTACAAGAGGTTCTGAATGTCTTAATTAACTAATTATTACAAACACGAATGAATAAACTAATTAATTATTACAAGTTCGAATGAAAGCTACTAATTAATTACAAATATGAATCAAAGCTACTAATCTAAAGGGATTTGAATGGTAAGCGGGGAATCGCTTGTGCACAACCGAGAACATCATCCAGAAACCACTCTGTTTGCTGCCAGAACATGCTCTATTTACACTCAAAAAATAGTTTTGTTTTGTTGTAAAAATACCATTGATGTACAAAAGGGTAGGCCGGCCGACCTAATAAGATGGTCGGCCGTACAGAATAATGGCCGGCCAACCACTGTTTCTGAGGAATACCTTGCTGCAGCAGAATTGGAACAGAGCAAAACAGAGGGTTTCCAAAGCTGTTCATTGTTCTTGCCCCTCTCCTATCATGAGAATTTTTCAAGGAGAGAGTAGGTTTGCTTTCCAAATCATCAATCATAGCAAAGTTGTTGCATGATGATCATAAGAGCAATATGAGAATGACTTAACTAGACATAGAAAAGAATGTGTTATGCTCTTTACCTCCTTCCTATCATGAACTTATTCAAAGAACAGGTAGACATGCTTAACTGACAAATCATCAAGTCACAAGACAGTACATGATGATCATACAGCAACCAAAAATGAAAAAAAAGTAACAACTCTAAAAGTGTTGTCAACTCATCTCCTCCATACTCATGGAATAAGGATGAAATATCCATTTCCATGCTTCAAAGTAGAACTAGGAGAGAGGTTTCAACACTACTCAAGAAAGAGCTCTCTAGGAGCGGCAAAGCAGGTAAGGAAAAAAAAAGACAAAAATGAAGTTATTTATCAAAGCTTAAACACACAACTTGCCAAAGTTGTTGACAACTCCTCTTTTTTCATGAAACAAGGATGAGACATCCATTTCCATGCTTTGAAAAATGATCGAAAAGAGAGTTTTTCAACACTTTGAACACGGAAGCTACTACCTAGCTTCAAAGTGGAAAACAATATCATGAAATCAAGAAATTTACACTAGATAAGTGAACTTGTAGTGGGGTGGCTAAGCCTTAGCTCTAATTCTCCCATGACCACAAGGTTCCAAGTTACATAGGGAAAGCTAAAAATGATTAACTCAACGGATTGGGCACTATATCCTAAATATGCCAAATCCGAGAGGACTTACAACAACACAAATATGATATTCAAAGCATAGGAAGTAAGAGCATATATAGCAGGAAGGACTAGGACCCTTTTATAAGCCCATATTCAAGTCATATCACACAAAACAATCTCAAAACAGTGCTATAAAGGTACTGAAATTTAACCAAATGAAGTGAAAAGAAAGTAAAAAAATGGAAGAAAAACAAAGGGGTACACAACTAGTGAGCTAGCCAATGGAAGAGTGGCTAGTTCACTCACTTTTAACATAGTTTTACTTACATTTTAAGCTTAAAAACAACTCTGAAATCAGTATGAAAGTACAAGAAAAAAAGAGAAAAGATGGTTGAAGAGTTCAAAGATCACCTCTTGAAAGAGAGGAAAAGCTTCTTAGTTCACAAACCACAAGCTAAGCACTCTCAAGGAGCTGATATTGTATAAAAAATCTCAGCAAAAGCTTCAAGTTCAAGCTTGTATGGTGTATGTATTGTGTATCTATATTGCAAGAGAGGAGGCAAGTCTGTTGGACAAGCTATAGACTATTGGTGGATTTTTTCTAACCCTAAACCATGAGTAGGGGTGTTGCGTGTATAGAAAAATAGCTTCTCACATCAGAAATATCAGCAAAGAGACAGCTTGTCCAAAACACATGCATGGAGCAGCTACAGCTGCCAAAATATTTGTTGTCGGCAAACATGGCTGGCCAGCCAAGAGGATATACGGCCGACCTAACAAAAATGGCTTGCCGGCCACCTGTTTAGCCAGTTGTTCTCTGAGTGATTAGGCCAAAAAAGATAAGGTTTTGGTCCAAAGGGGGTGCAAAGTTTAAGGTTTAAAGCATGAAGTTGAATCCTTTTGCTGAAGAAATCGAACGATTGCACAGTGTAACATTTCATCATCGAGTGTTCAGAGTGAAGCACCCAAGTCTTAAGGGCGGTCAAAATGGAGTGTCTACAGTTGTCCCTCTTTGACAGAGCTCAAAGTCATTTCATACGTGAGTAAATATCAAAGCTCGAAGACGACTCATTTGACAAGGCGGTAAAACTTAGGCAAACAAACAAAATGCAAATGCAATTGGTTGAACCTGAAAGTTGCCTACGTATTCCTTCGCAAGGATTCAAACCAGTGTAGTTCAAGGGCAAAATGCAAATGTCATGCTAAAAAATGCACTTGAAAGTTGGACTTACACGCTTCGCGATGCCGGTTGTTTTTGAAAAAATCCATGATCATGCAAGACAATGCAATGAGTAATAAATAGATGACAACATATAAAACAAGCCTCAAGCTTAAATCAAAAAGTCCAACCATGCCTCACACGGAAAAGAGTAAGCAGACATCAATTCCAAACTTCACGTGAAAGGAGAAAAGACAGTGTAATTAACAGGCGTATCTAACCATATCTCATACGGATAGAGGGAAGGTTTTAACTGACTTCAAATCAAAAAATCCTAATGCATTTCACGCGAAAGGAAAGAAGGATGGTGCAACCAACAGGCGTATCTAACTGTATCTCATACGGAGAGAGGGAAGGTTGTGACTGGGTAAAACAACATCCTAACATGTTTCACGCAAAATGAGAGAAGAGTGATGCAACCAACATGCATATCTAACAGTATCTCATACGGAGAAAGGGAAGATTATGACTAGGTAAAACAACATCCTAATGCATTTCACGCGAAAAGGATACAAAGGTGGCGTAACCAATAGGCATATCTAATCGTATCTCATACAGAGAGAGGGAAGGTTTAAGCCAAACTATGTTTCACATAGAAAATGAGTGAAAGAAAGCAAGCCAAACTACTTTTCACATAGAAAGGGTGAGAAGATACGAACCCGAACTATGTTTCACGCATAGAGAAGGTGAAAAATGCAAGCCAAAGTAGAGAGGAGGTGAGATGCAAGCCAAACTATATTTCACACAGAGAGGAAGGAGGTGAAAAATGCAAGCCAAACTACATTTCATGCAGAAAGGAGACGAGATAGACTATTTTAGCACTATTTTTGATTGATAATTGCATTTGAGCTTTGTTTTGTATGTTTATAGTGTAATTGTCCTTATGAGTTTAGTGTTCTAGGCCTTAGACACCATCTTATTTGAGTTGATTGTGTTTATTTATGGCTTTCCATACTTGTAATCACCCTTAATCACCTCTGTAACCTCCCTCATTTCTTAGCTTTTTTTTGCTTTGAAAGTGGTTTCAAACAACTTGTTTGTTTAAGTATGAGATTGAGATGTCATGCTTAATGGTTTAATCCCTTTGGGGGTTCATTACTAACGGTATGATGTCTCTTTCATACCTAAAACAACTCTTGGTTTGAGCCCTCTTTCCATTAGAGGACTTAAACTCACCATTGGACTCGATGAATTAAAGGATGGTTAGCAATTTAAAATGAAGTAATTAAAATGGGACTAAAATGGTACAAGATAATAATTGGTTTTGTGTTCAATCAGACATTAATTGAACACGTGGAAGCTTGAGGCATTTCATACTCATTAGTGATGAAATGATTCAAGTTTCCAAGGTCACCACTTCCCTTGATCAACTCATGAAAGGGAGGAGGTTTGAGTCTTGTTTTGTTGCATTTATTGAACTTGCACATTTTGGTTCATAAGCCATCATGCAATGAAATTGTATGAGTTGGTGGTTTGTTGACCAAGTTTTGTTCCTCCTTTGATTTGTTCATGATAAGGAGGGGTGAGTTGTGCAGACAACCTTTGAGAATACCCTGTGCATGCTCTGTTTGTTCTCTGTTGTAGCAAGATGAATTGTGCAATAGTGGCCGGTAGGCCACTTTCCATGGCCGGCAAGGCACCTTTGGTGGCCAGTAGGCCATCACTGGTGGCCGACAGGCCCTTACTTCTGGCCGGCCGGCCGGCCACTGATGCAAAATCCAGCAGTGTGTTTTTGGAGCAGAGTAGAGCTATTCTGGAGGTGGAAAAAGGTGTAAAGTGTTCTGCTGTGCAACAGAGACCTTTTGGAAGCAAAACAGTGGCCTTTTTGGGTAGAAACCGAGCACGTGCATAAGCATTCCTCACATATCTAGCCTTTTTAATTTAAATATTTAGCTTAAATATTTGTTGTAAAAATTAGTTGTAGCTAGTTGAATTTGGCAAAGTGTTGTGATGTGATTAGCTAGAATAATTAGGTAATTAATTAATTCAGTTTGTAATAATTAGTTAAGTAGTTTAGCTGATTATTCACTTTGGTTTTGTAATAGTTAATTAATTAGCTTAGTTAGCTAGTTAGTTTATTCGGACCCTTCTTCATGAGGACGCAATGTTGTAATAATGTGTATGTCTTCCAACCCTACGTCTTTCTCCATTTTATTTACTAGCTTATGATGGTTAGTTTAGGGACATCATGTTTTGTTTAGCATTCTCCATGTTTGCATCCACTTGTATTGCATGCACCGAGGCTCGATACATCATTCTAACTTGCATTGTTAGTTTAATACTTTTTTGAATACGTGCTTAGACCGCATGTGGTTTAATTGATTCAAAGCCACGTTAGTAGCCGAGCCTATTAGTTGCATATCGCATATGTTGCATTAGTCATAATGCATAAGTTGGGAATCATGCATTTTTTTAACTCATTTATCTTTTTGGCTGGCTTGGAGTACTAGGTGAGCCTTTACTCACTTTAGCATATCCCATGTTGATGTTGCCATGTCTAGCATGCTTGCCATGAGGCTAATTGCTTAAGTGCTATAATTGCTTGAATGCTTGTGGATGAAGGCTAATTGCTTGAATTGGAATAATTTGAGTAATGTTCATATGCAATCACTTTTTCAAGTGGTACATATTTCGAAACAATTTTCAAAACAAACATGAATCAAGCGTTCCAATTCTTGCAAATTAGTCTATACTTGTGTGTGTGCGCATTACATAGTAATACTAGCCCAATAAACTGGAACAAGAACATATAATGTACATAAGATTCATATCATGATTAGTAGAGGCCGATCTTTGATCGGGAGAGCGGGGTGCTCAATTCATGACCTTCCCCTCTCGTACCTAAGTTTCCGAGCCGAGATAATCTTGGTGATGATGGACACATGGCCTTTGGCATGAGTCATGGGTTTCTTAAATTTTCTAAAAAATATTTAGGTGGTGACTCTGTATCTGGCAAAACAGTCCATTTTTTGCAATTTGATTCAAAATCGATTTTCTAAAAGATTTGCCGGATTAGGACTCTTTGGTGATTATCTATTTCACATTGCATTTGTAAGATCAGATTCAGAACTGCGGGAGTCCGATACTATAGGGCTTATTCAACTTCCAAAAAGGGGCTCGAAAAAGTCAAGCTACACCATGCCAAATTCAATTGGAAGCTATTGTTATAGGCAAACTCCACCAAGGGCAAATGCCTCTCCCATGACCCCTTGAAGTTAAGGACACAACCTCGAAGCATATCCTCAAGAATCTGAATAGTACACACATACTGCCCATCAGTCTGAGGATGATACGCGTTGCTAAAAGTCAATTTAGTGCCAAAGGCACTCTGTAGGCTCTGCCACAACCGAGCTGTAAACGCAGATCTTTATCCGACATAATCATCATGGGACTCCGTGTAACCTCACTATGTCCCTAATGTAAAGGTTAGCAAGATAATCTACTGAGTCACTTACATGCATAGGTACAAAGTACGCTGACTTAGTCAATCGGTCAACTACCACCCAAATAGCATCACTACCCCGTTAAGTCCTCGGAAGGCCCACCACAAAATCCATCGTGACATGCTCTCACTTCCACTCGGCTATAGGTAAGGGTTGCAACAAACCCGCTGGCCTTTGATGTTTGGCCTTCACTTGTTGATAAGTAAGGCATTTTGACACAAACACGGCCACATCTTTCTTTATACTTCTCCACCAAAACTGGTGACTAAGATCGTGATACATTTTTGTGCCTCCCGGATGCACCGCAAGGTGTGAATGGTGAAACTCTTGGAGTACTTCCTCTCGGCAAGACACTGGTACGAACAAATAGTCACAGTATCTCACACTCAGGTTGGGATACATATTCAAGCCTCTTTCTACCTTCCCACTAGAGATCTTCTCCCGGAGGGATTCTGCTTCAAGGTCACCCTTCTGTGCTTCTATCACTCGGTTCACAAGTATGGGTTATGCAACTACCAAAAACAAAGCAATAGACTTAACAGACTTGCTAAGATACAATTCAAACTCTCCAATAGCACCCAACATTTCCCATTCCTGGATGGCAATACAAGCTACACTGCTAATTGATTTCTTACTCAAGGCATCAGCCATAATATTTGCCTTTCCAGGGCGATAATGTAATTCAGACATAATCCTCTATGAACTCCATCCATCTCATCTACCTCAAATTCAAGTCTTTCTGTATAAATAGATACTTCAGACTCTTGTGATCAGAAAACACTTCAAACTTCTCACCATACAAATAATGCCCCCAAATCTTTAAGGCAAAGATCGCTGCCGCTAACTCTAGGTCATGAGTAGGGCAGTTCCTCTCATGTGTTTTCAACTGCCGCGAGCCATAGGCTACTACATTCTCCTCTTGCATCAAAACACAACCCAAACCTTCCCTTGAGGCATCACAGTACATTGAATAGCCTAAACCCTTCTCCGGAATAATCAATACTGGAGTAGTGGTAAGTCTAACCTTAAGCTCCTAGAAAGACTTCTCACAAGTCTCAGTCCATACAAACTTAACTCCTTTCCTCGTCAGTCTAGTCAACGGTGAGGCTAATCTAGAGAAATCCTTCACAAACTGACGGTAATACCTAACCAACCCCAAGAAACTACGGATCTCAAAAACATTCTTAGGTTGTTCTCAATCTTGCACTGCCTCTATCTTGGATGAATCTATAGTCACCCCTTCCTCGGATACCACATGGCCTACGAACTTAACTTCTCTCAGCTAGAATTCACACTTCCCAAACTTAGCATACAGTTTGTGGGCGCTAAGTAACTCAAGTACTACCTGCAAATGTTCCTCGTGCTCCTCCTCAGAGGGTAAGTAAATCAAGATGTCGTCCACAAAAACGACCACAAAACGATCTAGGAAGTCACAGAAGATCCGGTTCATCAAGTCCATAAACACAGCTGGTGCATTGGTTAGCCCAAAGGGCATCACTAGAAACTTGTAATGGCCATACCACATACAGAATACCGTCTTCGGGATATCCTCCTCCCTTACTCTCAACTAGTGATAACCCGATCTCAGATCTATTTTAGAAAAGCAACAATGTGACGCCCAAAAAAAAAATTGAGAACATCAGAGATTATATTAACAAATAAATATAGGGTTTATCTAAGATTACGAGTTAGAGAATATCACCAAAGAGTCCTTTGGTCAATAACCAAGTAAGATCCCAAGAAAGATTGAAGGAGTCAAACTAGCCTCCCTTCAAAGTCCAATCTCCATAGATAGCAAAGCTACCCTTTTGACAGATCTTAACAAGATATTAACACAAGGTCTATATGAGTCGATGAAACATAAGGGATGGGTAATATAAAAGATATGTATAGATATATAATAATTACAAAATCAAGTCTTAAATACAACATGGGATCTATCACTTACAATCTCAAAACACGTTTACAAACTAGTTTTTAATCCTCCTAGGGTATCCGTACGTCCCTAAATGCTTCAGCTTTGCCTTCGACTGGTCTAATAGTCTTCAATACGTGGCATGAAACCCCATGACCTTTGAATGCCCAGTAAACGCACACACACCCCGTCCATTTTTCCCAATCTAATACACCATCATATTTACAACAAGCAACTAGTGAAGCATGATATTCAAGTCAATAATAGTAATTTTAATAATAGAAGAAAGGAACATGTCATTCAAATAGATAACAAAAGTTATAATGTTAGTGGTTAGTATTCTAGAAATCTCCCAAAGATATTTCATGCTCCCAACCACAAGAATTGGACACCAGACTATTCGGAAGTCCCCTTTTTGCTGCTTTGTTGCAGAACTAACCTCGGATGCCTACCAACGGTTATATACCGCGTAGCGCTAACCGTAGGACCTCAAAAAGGACGGCGAAAAGAAAAAGGTTTTATCAACCTGAATCTAACCTTATCCTTCCAAAAAAAAAAGTTTTATCCTCCTGAGTGTCCCATCTGGACCCAACCTTATCTCACCAATCAAACCATCGCGAAGAGTTCAAATACGTCCGTTCCATTCTAGGGTTTACATGATAACTGCTTGCGCAAGACTTAACCTTCAATTAGGGAGCACATCCCATCAATCCGTCCATAACAAATTATCATCTCTTCATTATTCAAGTGATCAAAAACCCAATACCACCCCAATTAAGTTTCCCGTTGAGTTAAATGTTTTAAGTCAAGTTAGAACAAACTTTTGAAACAACATCTATTGCACAAGTATGAACAACTACATATCGTGAATGGAAGGAAACAAAGTTACAACACATGATATTAACATATCGAAATATGCACAAGTAGTTCTAGGCATATTCATGAAGTTAAGGGGATAATATCATACAAGAATGTAAATTTCCAGATTTCATTGTCATAGAAATTGTAAACAAAAAGGATTTTTCAGATTTTCCTAAACTTGGCCTTCCTATGGTTCGTAGAGAATTTAATCTAGTTTTCAGAACATGTTTTAGAAATGGAATAGCTTTTCTATATTTTTAGTTATTTAAGAAACACTCCAGCTCTGTCCAGATTCGTTGACCATTACGAAAATCGAATTTTCTTTCAAACTGCTTACTCTTTTTCAATGAAACCAATTTTACTTGAAAGATAACTCTTTAAGGAAGATTTTTACATAAAATTGAGGTTCATAAGATTTTTCTACAGTTTCCTAGAATTTTTGAAAGTTGGCTGTAAAATAGATTTTTTATGCACAATACTCAAAATAAAAAGATTTGTGAGAAAAGAGGCCAACTAAGGGAAATTTTTCACTTATTTTGTGATGAAAATATACTAAATAATGTATCAATAAATTATATTTTTAGAGTGATGGTATGCTTTTAAAAAAATGTGAGACATGGGAAGAAAATGTAATTTTGCATCTATTAAGAGGAAATATGAGTAGAAGAATGATTGAAGCCCAATTCATCCACTTTGAATACATGAACACCATTACAACACATCTTAAAATATTATATAAAACCCCCAATAACATGTATTTGAAAAAAGAAAATAAAAGAGTGAGTTATGTTGTGGCTTACTTAAATGCTTATGGAACTAGTTTTGCAAGACTTGCCCTTTTTCTCTTCTTTCTCCCTCCCGCAAGCTCACTCTCCACTCCTCTCCCTCTCTCTATGACATGTGGGTGTGTAGGTGTGGTGTTTCATGTTCAAATAGATGGAGGGTGGTGGTGTATTTATAGGAAAAATGGTGTGAATTGTTTAAAATGTAATGGAATTAAGTTGTATTTAGTTCAAATGAAACGTAATAGTGGATAATTAGGACCTTAATTATGTATTTAATTATGATCTAGTTAGGCTTAAGTCTAATTTAAACCATTCTAGTTACAAGTACATTAGATATATACATGTATATATATATATATAATTGGTACCAAAGTCATAATTATTTCCATGATTCAAGGGATTTGTCTCTAAAGTACAATAATTATAGCCTAGGAGGTATGATGGCTGGCCATGTGCTCAAGATTTGGGAGATTTTCCTATTTATTTTGTGTACAAATTCCATAGATATTGTGTACAAAAATATTTGATGAATAAAAGGTACAAATATATATAGAATGGTACTAACTCAGGGTCAACTTGTGATTTAATAAGAATATGAGGGCCAAAATCTTAATTTATGAATTTGAATGTTTAATTAAATGTAGTATTTAATTTATTTAAGGTCTGGAAATTTAATTTGGATAAAGTTTCTCTTTTTTGAATTAAATGGCAAATTGTACTGAGAACCGGAAACCTAGGGTTTTTTTGTATGGAAAATATACTTAGAAATTTAATTTAATTATTATTTGGGTTTTAGAAATGGTTCTTGAGTTTGGGGTTCAATCAGGGTTTTCAAGTTTTCAGTTGGCATGCATGTTTGATTCTATAACTAGAATTGAAGACAAATAAGGATTTGAGGGTCTTTATTGAAATAATTCAAAAGTCAAGGACTTAATAGATTTTACAAAGGTTATGGGCCTCACAAACAAGACCCCTTCAACTGATCAAACAAATCATCTATACGAGGGATTGGGTACTTGTTCTTGACAGTTATCCGGTTCAACTTCCGGTAATCTATACAAAGTCGCAAAGGACCATATTTCTTTTTGGCAAAAAGAGTCGGTGCTCCAGGCATCGAAATACTAGGGAAGATAAAACCCTTATCCAACAATTCCTGGAGTTGAATCTTCAACTCACTTAATTCAGCAGGTGCAAATCTATATGATGCCATAGAAATCGGTGCCGTGCTAGGCACCAAATCAATAGAGAACTCGATCTTACGATGAGGTGGTAAACTAGTAAGATCTTTCGGAAAAACGTCCGGGTATTCACAAACTACCCTTGGCAACTCAACTCGAGCTTCATCACACTCGGTACTCAAGAAGTTGGCAAGAAGGCAACTAAGCTCACGCAAATCACACACCGGTGATAAGACTCTATCCGCCCGGTCCCCCAAAAAATAAAAGCAATCACCGCTCAAGGTATATACAGTAACCCTCTGACGGTAGCAGTCTATAACGGCCCAATAGGATGACAACCAGTCCATACCCAATATAACATCAAAACTAGGCATATCAATCAACACAAATGCAAAGGGAGACGGCGACCGACAACCTCTATGTCACAACCTCGACACCCGTGCTTCAAAATAACCTCACCACCAATAGGTGACTCTACACAGATACGAGATACTAACTAAGCCAACTCTGACCCCAAAACCAATGCAAAATGTAGGTGAGATAAATGAATGGGATGCACCCATATCAATCAACACATTAGCAACTGAATTGCAAAATAAGAAGGTACCTTTCGCTACCGAAGGTGCTGGTACAAGGTCCGGCGCAGTAACGACATACACACGCTCTGTTGGCCTCTGATCTACTTGCTCTCCTCTCGGAGCATAGGCTTGATGCACTGATTGAGCCGAAGAGGCTCCCTGATTGGCCCTCAAGGCTTGCACTGACTGTGCTGGCTGGTGACTCTGTGTCTGTCTCGAACCAGACGCACCAGGTATGCCACCCAACTGAGGGCAAAATCTCTTCAGGTGCCCTGCTTGCCTATACTGATAACAAGTGAGCGGCTAGCCTCTCCCTTGACTCTAGCTTTGAGGATGAGCCGAAAACGATGCTGATTGCTGCCCTACTCTCTACGGGCAAGCTAAAGACTTGTGGCCCAACTAACCACACTTGAAACAAGTGAGAACTCCTTGACCACGTCTTCTAGAACCTAAACTCGATAATGGAAAAGTAGACCTCAACTGAGCTCCCTGGGATGACTATGGGTTAGAATCCCTCTACCTCTTACTGTCCCCCTGCACATCCCAACTCCTCCTAGAGCCCCTCATCCTCTCCTCCTCCATCTGCATCACGGCCTCAAGATGAGCCACCGTCTCCACAAGACTTCCATAATCTCTAATCATCGAACTGGCCACCTTGAACATTAGCCCAGTCCTCAATCTCTTCTCAAACTCCAAACAACGACGCTCCTCTGTCGCCACCAACTCCGATGCAAACCTAGAGAGGCTAGTGAACGTGGCCTCAAACTCAACCACCGGTGTGTTCAACTGTACCAGCTTGGAAAATTGGTCTCTCAACTTCTCCCTAACTGTGGGGGGTAGAAACTTGTCCTAGAAGGCGCTTAAAAAGCCTCCCAAGTCACCCCAATACAGCCACGCGTATATTTCCACCATTGACCTGTATCTCCCTTCAGCTGGAAGGATGCCAAGGTCACTCGCAACTGGTCGTCCTCGATGCCAAGCATCTCGAACGATTTCACTATCTGTTCTAGCCATTCATCTACCTTCAGTGGCTTCTTGGGTTCACCCACAAACTCATTCGGATTTGACCGAAAAAACTCTCGCTTCAAGAAAGATGGTCTTGTCTCAGCTACTTGGGCCTGGACTTGATTCTCAGCTCTAAGAATGTCCATAGACTCTCGCAATGCTCCAGCCATTTCGCAGGCTAAGGCGCCCATGGCCTGTTGACCAAGTAGTTCAGCCACATTGGCTTAACCAATCCCTTCTTCCTGTGCCAGAATTTCATCCGGTAAAGGCACTTCATGCCTCCTAGGCCTACCACGCCTACCACCGCCACGTCCACGTATTGACATCCTCATGAAGGCAACAAAAGAGATTAGCACATTTATAAATGTGCCGAAGCTAACTCACTCACGTCCTAATGCGGTGGACAATAATAATTCACTCCACATAAGCACATAGTCACGTAGACACATACGAATTTCATTTTCGAATAATGACCGTCCCGCGGCATTGCCAAAGTTTTGGTTAGAAGCAGCAGTGATCAAGTGCTCTTCTAATAGGATTTCTAGAAACCCATAGACTCAATCAACATCCTAGAAATTTAAATCCCATACCCATATAGTCACATAAACATGTTAGCACATACCATTGCAAACATATAAACATCTCTGTCAAACAAGATAAACCCATTGTGGTATTAACCACTTCCTACATACCCAAAGTATTCAAACTCGATACGCTCTAATACCAAGTTGTAACACCCCAAAAATAATATGATAATTCAATGGTAAAGACTAATACAAAATGACATAAATAGAGTACTAGGATTTCATTAATCAGAGTCCATTTATAAAAGGGGCACATGCATTACACATTCATAAGCTTTACCCTGAATCTATAGCATATGGCACTAAACTAAATAATTAATGAAATAAATGCCCTACGGGCTTACAACTTTCCAAGACGATACTTGGTTACAACAAAACGAGTCAGATGCTCAATACAAAATAAAGCCCTAGGCTTGTACTGTCACGACCCAAACCCGCCCCTATGGGTTTAGCATCGTAACCGGCCAGTAATCCATGATTACCAAAGGCCTGCTTAATAATAATGACAATAGTACAGAGTAAGGGGCTGGCAGAAGCCAAACAGTAAATAAAAGATGTCCAATGAGCTGTGACAATCTGAATGGAAAAAGACCTTTATGGACTAATCCACATTCATAACCATACATATGTATATATACACATATACACACAATATGCAGATTAGGGATCCAGTCCCTTCACCATAACTGTACAACCAAGTCTTGAACATTCGATACAAAACAGAGAAAAAAGAGTGAATCCAAAACACCCCAAAAACAGCCTTGGCTCGGGTAGACTCGGAACCTCAAAGTGAGGCACGATGGTTGGCTGGACAAAACATGAGCTTAACTTGACGCTTCTAGCATTAGTCCGGTGACTGGTCACCTACATACATATATAAACTGTGAGCTAAAACGCAGTGAATAACAAATGTATAAAAAGGTTAAGAATGATGTCCTTACAGCCTTTAAAACAATCGATTAGCACTAAAACATTTTCAATCAATATCATTTGTCAATCAATCCTTCAATTCTATCAAGTCGATCCAACATATTCATAAGTCATACGTGGTACATCCAATAGCAACAATACACTAGGTCTTAAGAGACCGAACAATCAATTGATGGCCATCATGTACAATAACAATAGTTCCAAGATTTGAAACTGACAGAGATCTCTGTAACAATAACAATATCAATAAAAATAACAATCTCAATACGCTATGGATGCCACGAATACAATTCAAAATAGGATCATCATTCGATCGATAAAAAGTATTATTTCAGAAAGCAATATGATTTATCAATCTGAAAATAAATACGATTGAACATATCTTTATAACATTGTTACTCACAAATTACTGGGCTAAAGGCAGGCTATTCAGCGTCCTCAGGTGCCAACCCTACACAGTTGCAGAACGAACACACATTAAATTATACACTTAGGATTAATAACCTAGCCCCTAACTTGATTTGGTGTGGTTCTAAATCAATGCCCTCATTATGATGCCTTATACATGGCCTAGGAATGCCTAGGATGGAATGAGGATGCAAAAAGTACTTAAAAACATTTTTCAAAACTTGCTGAGCGGACATGCAGACAATGAAGCTCCGCTCGAGTATGAGTTCCCTCACTCGAGCAGACTGCAAACTCTTGAAAAGTACTGGTTGCACGTTTTTCATGCTCGATGGACGCTCGACCCACGCTTGAGCGTGAGACTCGGACCCTCGCTCGAGCACGGATAACCTCGCTCGAGCGGACTGCAAAACACATGAACTTCTGGGCATATGCATTTCACGTTTGAGCGTGACTCTCGAAGCTCGAGCGGAAGTGCATGTACTCAGAGTGTACGCTCGAGCGTGGATCAAAAATCTGGAATTTCCATGTTGATCCTCAAGCACAAAAATCAACCTTTAAAGCTTCAAACTCGATTTTTCTGGGCCAATTGAACACGAATTTCAATTAAAACTTGAAGAACAATGCAAGAACATAACATGCATGAGTTATCATGAACTCTAATGCTCCAAAACATGATCAAATGCAAGATTGAACTAAAAAACATGGTGAATTCTTGGATCACAACTAAAATATGAACATGCATGTGTGAATCCCATGAAGACAACTTCAAAATTTCCTTGATATGATCACGTATGAATGGACTCTTAAATCAACACTTTAAGCTAATACTTTAATCACCAAATTTTTTTCCATGAACCATGCATGTAACAACTTAAATTCACAATTAAGAGAATGAATTTCCTACCTTAAGTCTTGAATTCCAAGTGTAAAAGCCTAATCTCTCAAGTCTTCTTCAATTTCTTCTAAGTTCAAACAAGACTCTTGTTGAATTCAATTCCTCTTCCAATTCTCTCTCTCTCTCTCTCTCTCTCTCTCTCTCTCTCTCTCACGTTTTGGTCTTGAGGAAGGAAAAGATGATGTATCAAATGTGTGAATTACACCCCAAACAATGTTTTTAAAGGTGGCCCACTCAATGGCAAAAATGTAAATAACCTATGTTTAATTAATCTAGCAATATTTATTCCAATTTAATCATTCCAAATTGAATTTTAATTAAACCTACCATAAAATCATAAAAATCCTAATTAGCATATAACACTAATCAGTTTCTGAATCGGCCGCCGATAAGGCTTTCAATTCGCAGTTCGAAATTAAAACATGAATAGATCATTCAGTAACAAACAGATAGAGATGCAATTAAACAACACACTCACACAAACAATTTAGGATTTCATCTTAATCAATTACTTATCATGCTTAATCATGAATTAACGCTAATTAGAGGTGAGGGTTGTCATAGTCTTCCCCCCTCAAAAAGAATTTGGTCTTCCAAACTCGAATTACCTTCATTTTGGAAGAACACTGGATCCAAGGGGAACAATTCAGGATATCTTTTCATCATATCATCTTCCCTTTCCCAAGTGGCATAAATGCCACCATGGTTTTGCAAGTCCACTTTTATTAACGGGATTTCCTTATTTCTCAACTTCTTGATTTGTCAATTTACAATCTAAATAGGCCGTTCTTCATAAGTGTAATCATCACTTAACACCACATGGGTAGGCTCAATAACATGGAAGGGATCTCGAAGGTAATCCCGCAACATCGAAATATGAAAGACATTATGCATGTGTTCCATTTCAGGAGGAAGCGTCACTTGATATGCCACTGGATTAATCTTTTCAATGATTTCATACGGCCCAACATATCTCGGTGCTAGCTTACCCTTAGCCCCAAAACGAGTTTGTCCTTTCATTGGTGTCACTTTAACAAAAACATGATCACCCACTTCATATTCCCTGTCTCACCTTCGGACATCCGCATAACTTTTTTGTCGGCTTTGTGCGGTTTTCAACCTTTGTTGAATCCGTTTCACCTTTTCTGTGGTCTCGTGTACAAATCTCGAGCACAAGTAAAGGCCCCATTTCCGACTTCTGCCCAACAAATAAGAGATCGACATTTTTTTCCATACAAAGCCTCGAAAGGCGCCATACCAATACTCGAATGAAAACTATTGTTGTAGGCGAATTCAGCTAAAGGTAAATGACTTTCCCAATTTCCTTGGAAATCAATAACACACATACGCTGTAAGTCTTCCAGAGTCTGGATTGTTCTCTCCGACTAGCCATCTGTCTGAGGATGGTATGCACTACTCAATCTCAGTTCGGTACCCAATGCCGTTTGTAGACTTTTCCAAAATCTTGATGTAAATTTCGAGTCCCTATCTGAAACAATGGACACAGGCACTCCATGCAATCTAACAATCTCATTAATATAAATTGT
Organism: Camellia sinensis; assembly: GCF_004153795.1. Taxonomy (NCBI): domain Eukaryota; kingdom Viridiplantae; phylum Streptophyta; class Magnoliopsida; order Ericales; family Theaceae; genus Camellia; species Camellia sinensis. Next base: position 1,488,160 of record NW_021025260.1, read on the forward strand.
AGCCAACTTATCCGCACTATAAATTGTTTTGATAGGTAAGAAATGAGTAGATTTAGTCAATCGATCAACAATAACCTAAATTGAGTCCATACCTTTACTGGAGCGAGGCAATCCAACAATGAAATCCATAGTGATATGTTCCCATTTCCACTCCGGTATCGGTAAGGGCTGAAGTAGACCTGTGGGTCGTTGATGTTCAGCTTTGACTTGTTGGCAACGTAGGCATTTCAACACAAACTCAGCAATTTCTTTCTTCATTCCCGGCCACCAGAAATTTAGCTTCAGATCTTGGTACATTTTTGTATTTCCTAGATGGATAGAAAGTTTTGAATTGTGGCCTTCCTACAAAACTCGCTTTTTCAATTCAGGATCATTTGGTACACACAACCTTCTCTGAAATTTCAATACATTGTTTTCAAGTTTAAAATCTGGCCTTGGTTTGGATTCCCGTTCATCACTGACCTTTTTCAGAAATTCATCTTGTTGTTACTTCTCTTTAATCTCCTTAATAAGTGCTGGTTGAGCAGAAATAATAGCCAATGTCCCACCTTGTTCATGCAAAATAATCTCAACCTCAAACTTTCCAAGGTCATGTAACAGCTCTTTCTGTCCGGTGAGTAAATAGGCCAAATTCCTAATTGATTTCTGACTAAGTGCATCAACAACGGTGTTAGCTTTCCCCCGGATGGTACAAAATTTGCAAGTCATAGTCTTTTATCAGTTCTAACCATCTTCGTTGTCTCATGTTCAATTCTTTCTATGTAAAGAAATATTTTAAACTTTTGTGACCGATGTACACATCACATGTTCTCCTATATAAGTAGTGGCGCCAAATTTTCAATGCAAACACTACTGCAGCAAGTTCTAAGTAATGAGTTGGGTAGTTCTTCTCATGTGGCCTTAGTTGTCGGGAAGCATACGCAATAACTTTACCATTCTGCATTAATACACATCCCAGACCCTTATAAGAAGCATCACTAAAAATACTAAATCCATCTGTACCTGAGAGTAGGGTGAGAATCGGTGCAGTCACAAGTCGAGTCTTCAATTCTTGGAAAGCTGATTCTTTCTGGTCGGTCCAGTCAAATGATATTCTCTTTTGAGTCAATTGAGTCAATGGTAGAGCAATTTTGGAAAAATCTTTCACAAACTTCCTATAGTATCCGGCTAAACCCAAGAAACTCCGAACTTCAGTAACATTAGTTGGTCGAGGCCAATTCACCACTGCTTCAATCTTCTGTGGGTCAACTGAAATGCCATTCTTACTAATCACATGCCCCAAAAACATGACATTATCAAGCCAAAATTCACACTTTGTTAGTTTTACATACAGTTTCTGTTCTCTTAAGGTCTATAAAGAAATTCTCAAACAATGTTCATGTTCCTCCTTACTCTTGGAATAAATCAAAATGTCATCTATAAAAACAACCAAAAATTCATCGAGGAATGGTTTGAAAATTCTGTTCATAAGATCCATAAATGCAGTAGGCGCATTAGTAACTCCGAAAGGCATAACAAGAAATTCATAATGTCCGTACCTCGTTCAGAAGGCAATCTTTTCAATGTCCCCTGCTTTTATTTTCAACTGATGATATCCGGATCTAAGATCAATTTTGGAGAAAACCTGAGCACCTTGCAATTGGTCAAATAGATCATCAATACAAGGCAGTGGGTATTTGTTTTTCACTGTCACCTTGCTCAATTCACGGTAGTCAATACAAAGTCTTAACGAGCCATCCTTCTTTTTCACAAATAAAATTGGCGCCCCCCACGGTGAAGTACTGGGCCTGATAAATTTCTTATATAATAATTCCTGCAGCTGAATTTTCAATTCTTTCAATTCGCTAGGTGCCATTCCATACGGAGCTTTGGAAATTGGTTGTGTACCCGGTAACACCTCAATGGTGAACTCGATCTCCCTATCAATCAAATCCCCTGGCAAATCATCTGAAAAAACATCTAGGAATTCTCGGACTATAGGACTACTGTCCACATTAGCTTTAGTATTAGCAGGTACAGTCAATATGCAACCTAAATACCCTTTACACCCATTTTTAATTAATTTGAATGCTTTCATGGACAAAATCAGATATGGGGAAGGTACTACACCAACTCCGTTAAACACAAATTCAGGCAGTCCAGGTGGACGAAAAATAACTTGTTTTGTTACACAGTCTATGGAAGCATGATATTTTGTTAACCAGTTCATTTCCAAAATTACATCAAAATGATCAAGATTCAATGGCAGTAAATCAACATACCAAAGGACATCCCCAATCACAATTTCACATGCAGGATACACATAAGCACAAGTCATAGATCTCCTAGCAGGTGAAGATACAGCTAACATGGGTTCCAATGGTCTATTTAACTTTCGTGAAAAAGCATGCGAAACAAATGAATGTGTAGACCCTGAATCAATCAAAATATAAGCATTTTGGGCACAAATTGAAAGTATACCAGACACAACTGTCTCGGTATTCTGCACGTCTCCTGGTACAAGTGCAAACACTCGGCCTTGTCTCAGAGGCTCTTTTTCAGTAACTTTGGGATTGGATTTTGGTGTAGCAGTTGAAGCTACAGCACTTGCTACGGGTTTACTGAGATTCTGGGAAGCGAGTGGACAGTCTTTGACCATGTGGCCCACTTTGCCACATTTGTAACAAGCACCAGAGATTCTATAACACACCCCTTTGTGTCGCTTGCCGCATTCTGAACAAGGCGGTATAGAATTGTTGCCCTGGCTAGAACTGCTCGATGACCCAGTGTTCTGCTTCTTGTTCAATGAACTATTCCGGCCTTTCTTAAAATTAAAACCCTGTCTCTTACCCTGCCACTCAGTCGTTGGCATTTTAGTTTGTTTCAATGCTGCCACATTCGTCTCGGATATTATTGCTCGGTCAAGAACATTCACATATTTGAGTAGTTTCAAGACATTGATTCGATCAAGTATCTCTACATTGAGCTCGCCTTCAAACTTCCTGGCCTTTTTATGATCAATGTCAACCATGTGTGGTGCATATCGGGCGAGTTCGGTGAACTTAGATTCATATTCCATTAGCAAGAGAGCACCACGCGAGTACGATGTCAGAGAGTCTGCCACGTTCACAAATGTTTGACTAGTTCAAACAATGGCGTTAACACTCTGTTCCGAAAACAAAACGTTAACCGGCCTCGGTTGGTATAGTAATTTTTTAGTTTTTTTTTATAATTAAAATATGAGATAAAAAAATTAATATTTTTAAAATAAATTTTTAATTTTTTATGAAAAAAATACGTAAAAAAATAGAAAGAAAAAGAAAACTTTGATATTTTAGTATAAGTTGTTAGCTTTTGATTTTTTTTTAAAAATATTTTTTAACTTTTAAACTAAACTATTGAATTATCAAATGAAAAAAGTTATTTTTTATTAACTTTTTAAATTCCCTCACAGAACTTGAATTTGAATTATTGTATTGGAGAATTTTACCGACTCATACCATATGTATCTTAGGATTCGTTTGGGATGTGGGTTGACTTTTTAGTTTTTTTATTATTTTAATATGGTGCTAAAAAGTCTCGTTTGTGATAAACTTTTTGACTTTTTTGACTTTTGTGAGAAAAAAAATGAAATGATTATGGTTTGGATATGATGTTTTGTCTTATTAGGTTAAAAAACTTATTTTGTCTTTTTGTGGCTAAAATAGTCAAAAGTCAAAAAACCTGATGTGCCAAACGAAGGTTTAGTTACATCATTTTCTTTTTTAGTTATGACTAATTCTTTTTTAATTCTTGTTTGGCAAGTGAGTCGGGTTTAAGTTAAAATTTAAAAATTATAAAAAAATAAAATAAGCAATTCAATGAGATAAAATATCACAACTAAACTATAATCATCTAAACTTTTTCTCTCATAAAAAAACAAAAATGTCAAAAAAGTAAAAAAAAAAATATTTCTAAACAGAACTAATTTAGCTCGACTAAATTAACCCAAAAGTCAAGTTAAAAAAGTTATTCCCAAATGAATCCTTAGTTATGACATAATTTTAAGAGTGAATTACACCAACAGTTCCTATAGTTTGTGACTCGTGTCACTTTGGTCATTAACTTTTCAATTGTGATACATTTGACTCGGAATTTTGAATCTTGTTCCAAATAAGGACAATTGAAGATATCATTTTTTAATTTCAAAGGCAAAATCGTCAATTTGATAAAATATAAACTAATTTGACAAAAATAAATATCAAAAAAAATGTTTTTAAATTTTTAAAAATTATTTCTACCCACCAAAGATAAAATTATGTAGAATTGATAAATCTTTTAGACATTTATTTATTTATTATCAAATTATTTTTTATTATGTGTTTGGATGATGATCATGTAATGGGTGATTATTCAGATTTTAATGTGTAATCAAAATATTTAATATATGAAATGTTGTTAGTTTTTGATTTTTTGATTTAATGGATTGGTTTAATAATGATATCAAAGTTGTTGCAATATTTGACTTTTGAAAAAATAGAAACTAATTTAATGAAATAAAAACAACTATCCATTAAATGATTATCATCCAAACACATCATAAAAATTAATTTGGTAACAAAAATAAGTAAATATCTAAAAGATTTATCAATTTTACATAATTTTATCTTTAGGGGTAGAAATAATTTTTAAAGTCAAAAATATTTTTTTTACATTTATTTTTTTCAAATTAGTTTATATTTTATCAAATTGACGATTTTGCCTTTAAAGTTAAGCAATAGTATCTTCAATTGTCCTTATTTAGAACAATGTTCAAAATTTAAGATTAAATGTGTCACAATTAAAAGGTCAATGACTAAAGTGACACAACCCCTAAACTATAGGGACCGTTAGTATAATTCACCCTTATTTTAAGATTTTGGTTCTAACTTTTTGTTTTTTATTATAGTTTATTTTATTTTTTAAGTATAACTCAAAAAATATAAAATTATATCATTTTTTTTCATATAACTAGACGTGCATATAGTGTATTTACCATAGTCTTTTCGGTTTTGTATTTGAAAGAGAATTTATCTCTTTTCTCCCATTCTTTCTCAACCATTCTTCATTATTCATCATTTAATCCAAGGCGACCATACTGGCACCATTTTTGTAATTTTTTTTTAAAAAACAAATTCAAAAAATTAACTTTTAACCTACTTCCTAAAATAAGTTAAAATCATCTCCATCTTCACCACTGTTATCTGGATTAAGTCAGTTGCTACAAACCTAGTCTCAAAAACCAACCCAAACCACAAGACCCAAAAGCCAAAATTACCAACAGAATCAGAGATGCAACTATTGTTGGTGTCTGGACACAATCTATGGTCTCTTGGCCATGACAGATGAGAGAACTATTGAAAAAAATGATTTGATGGTAACTTTAATGCATAATTATAATAGGTCTTAACCATCAGTAGAGGTGTAATCAAATGGGTTTAGATTCTTTGTAACAAGATATTTACACCACAAAAAGAATGACAAAAAATCATTAAGATTCGAATAAAAAATTGTCTCATAAAGTTAGTCTTATGCATGAGGTATTGAGAATTGTGTATAACTACAAATCTCATATTGATTGTAGAGGAAAACATTGATAGATATTTAAACCTCAATATTTTGAAAGGCATTACCCCTTTGGGGCATCAAAATTTTTTTAAGGAAGGGGGTTATCGATGCTTCATGGATGGACTTACCAAAACTATGTGTAGCCCGACTTTTTCGCGCCCCTTTCGGAAGGTGAATAGCCCTAAAGTTTGGACTCCACTTGTAGTTCTGAATCTGATTTCACGAGTGCAATGTGAAACAGTGAAAACACAAAAAGAGTCCAAATCTGACAATTCTTTTTTGAAAAATCGATGTTTGAATCAAATGCCAAAAATGGAATGCTTTGCCAGATTTCAGAGTCGCCATCTAAATATTTTTGAAAAATTTAAGAAACCCGAGACCCATGCCAAAGGCCATTAGTCTGTCATCACCAAAGTGTCTCGGTTCAGGAACTTAGGTACGAGAGGGGAATGTCATGAATTGAGCACCCCATTCACCCGATCAAAGATTGGCTTTTACTAATCATGATGTGTTTCTTATTTACATTATATGCTTTTGTTCCAATTTATTAGCTATATTACTATGTGATGTGCACACAAGGTATAGACTAGTTTTGCAAGATTTGGAACATTTGATCTCATGTTTTGTTTTGAAATTGTTTTGTGAATTTGCCACTTGGGAAAGTGGGCTAAAAAAATGGAACATTAAATCGAATCATCCCAGTTCAAGCATCTAGCCTTCATCCACAGGCACTCAAGCATTTAATCATTTAAGCACTTAGCTTCATGTGAGCATGCTTTGACATGGCAACACAAACATCCGATGCAAAATGCTAAAACGATAAAAGCTCAACTAATACTCTAAGCCAAACAACAACAAGCTAATTAGAAAACATGCATGTACTTAAATCAATGCACTATGACTAATGTAATACATGCGATATGCAACTAATAGGCTCGACTACTAATTTATGACATGTGAATCAATTTGCTAACATGCGGTCTAAGCACGTATTCAAAGAATTATTTAAATGACAATACAAGTTTGAATGATGAACCGAGCCTCGGTGCATGCAATACAAGTGGATGCAAGGCAAGAAAATGCTAATGAAATGTGATGCTCTATACTAACCATCGTAAGCGAGTAAATAAAACGGAGAAAGACGTGGGGTTGGAAGACATACACATTATTACAACATTTGATCCCTCAAGCAGAAGGGTGCGAATCAATGTCCAAAAGTCCAAATTAAACTAACTATTACAAAACCGAATGAACGAATAAAAAAATAGGCTAAGCTAATTAACTAGCTAATTAGACTATCTATGCTATTACAACGGATAACTGAGATTATTACAATAATTACAAATAAACAATAATGAATAATTACAACACTTAATAATTAACGAGACTAATTACAATAAACAACGTTAAATTAATTAATTGCAATAATCATAATATAAGCGAGGATGTGCAAGAATCGCATGCATGCACATGCACGGTGCTAAAAAAAATAGCTCTGTTTGCCCCAAGCTTGCTCTGTTTCACCTCAGCCACTTCTCTCTGTTTTCTGTAAAAACACACTGTTGACCAAACACTGAGAGCCGGCTATGCCTTACCGAGACCCGACCGGGTCCATAGAGGGCTGGCTGTGCCTTGATTTTGTGCAAAACCTTGTTTTGTGCTTTGAAGTGAAAACAGTGCAGACAGAGTGTGTTTGAGCTATGTTTGTCCCTTTCTTCCTTCTATGTCATGGAAAAGCCTCGAGAGAAGGTTGAAATTGATTCTGAAGCCATCAATGAGCAAATTGATTGCTTGATGATTTCGGATACAATTTTGGACAAAGATCAATGAAATGCAATGAATATGACCACTCCTCCCTCCTATCATGGAATGAACTCAAAGAGGGTGGTAGAGACGCTTCAAGAATCATCAAAATGCCATGAATTAACGCATGATCACTCTTGACTTCGACAAACTTGGCATAACATCAAGCCAAGTCTAAACAATTTAAGCCATTTTCTTTATGTGCGTTGATCCAATTTTAAACCAATTTTTTTAGTCATTTCCATTCTTTAGTTCATTTGTCCACAATGATTAAGTCCTCTAAAAGGAGAGAAGCATCAAATGGGAAGTAATTCTCAACATGAACGAGAGATTACATCGTTGACAATGAATCTCCGTAGATATTAGGCCATTAAGCTCAAAACTCTAGTTCATGTATTGAATAACCATCAACCACTTGAAACAACTCTCAAATGAAAGAAATGAGTGGCAAGTTGATTATTATAATGAGGTTATTAAACATGGAAATGAGTTGGAGAAAAGCTAGAACAACATGCAACAAGCTATACGTAGACACCCCATTTTTTACGGCCATTACGACTTGGACGCCATCGCATGCACACTTGATGATGAGTCTTTATGCTCGCCAAGTGCTCGAAGTCCTTAACGGAACACCACAACTTTGAGCCTTTCAAACCCTACACCCTTGTTGCCTCAGTTTTGGACCAAGCCTTGGTTCTTCAAGCCTGCAGCTGCTGGTGGCCTGCCGGCCACCTTTTGAGGCTGTCGGCCATCACTTTTGGGCTGCCGGCCACTGATGTGGCTTGCTGGTGGCCGGCTGGCCACTAGTGTATTTTGAAAATATTTTATGCCAGGTGTACTAGCTATTTGCATAGATGCATGCATCTATCTCCACGTGTAGGGCTGGATCTCCTTGAGGGAATTTCATATTTTCTATATATATGAGGCCCCTCTCTCATGTTTTAAGGTTAGAAATTTTGGAGATCAAAAAATTTCCTGTCTACAATTCTTTCTCTCTCTAGCAAAATTCTACACTTTTGCTTACAAATCTTCAACCTTTGCCTATATGCCTTGAGCCAAATCTTCTCATCTTTGAGCCGAGGTGTTCTTAAGATTGGTTTGAGCTCTTAAGGGTGTTATTTGCTTGGTTTTGTTGCTTGAATTGCTTCTTTTCTTCAAGAGGTATAAGGTTTTACCTTTTTGCCTGCTTTCTCTACTCTTATTCTTGCTGTTTTTCCATTGTTTTGGGCTGTCAAAACTCTATGTTTTTTGGGCTGAAGCTTGGGTTTAAGGCCATTAAAGGTTGAGGGGTTGGGAGACTTTCTTTGAACCTTGTTTTGGAGGCCTTTGCCCTTATGTTTCCCACCCTTTCAATATTTTTTTTGAGCTTTTAAAAACTGATTTTCAGAGCTTTTTCAGTGGCCAAAATTATGTTTTGAAGTCTAAATTTGCAGGGACTAGCCTCCCCTTCTTGTGTCTTGCTTACTAGCCTAGTTTGTGTCATGTTTTAGCATGTTAGTCTAGCTTGTTTTAGCTTAATTCCAGCATATTTTATGACTTAATTTAGACTGTTTTAGCATTGTTTTGGGTTGTTGGTTGCATTTGAGTTTTGTTTTTCATGCTTGTAGTGTAATAGTCCTCATGAGATTGGTGTTCTAGGCCTTCGACACCATCTTGTTTGAGTTGATAGCATTTATTTATGCTTTTCTCACTATTTTCAACGCTTAATCATCTCTGCAACCTCCCTCATTTCTTGATTTTTTGTTTTATTTTGAAAGTGGTTCAAACAATTTGTTTGTTTAAAGCATGAGATTGAGGTTTCATGCTTAATGGTTTAATCCCTTAGGGGGTTCATTACCAACGGTATGATGTCTCTTTCATGCCTAAAACAACTTTTGGTTTGAGCCCTCTTTCCATTAGAGGACTTAAAATCACCCTTTGAACTTAATTGGTTAAATGATGGTTGGTAAATTCAAAATGGAGTAATTGAAACTTGGACTAAAAGTGAGCAAGATAATAATTGGTTGTGTTTAATCGGACGTTAATTAAACGCACGGATGCTTGAACCAATTCATACTTACTAGTGATAAGATGATTCAAGTCTCCAAGGTCACCACTTCCTTGATCTTTCATGAAAGGGAGGAGGTATGAGTCTTCTTTGTTGCATTTATTAACCTTGCACACTTTGGTTCACAAGCCATCATGCATTGAAATTGCTTGAGTTGGTGGTTTGTGGCTTAAGTTCACTACTCCTTTGATTTGTTCATGAAAGGGAGGGGTGAACTATGCAAACAACCCTTGAAAATTCCCTGTGCATTACTCTGTTTGTTCTCTATTGCAGCAAGGAGAATTGGATAGTAGTGGCCGGCAGGTGGCCGGCAGACCACCTTTGATGTTCGGCCGGCCATCACTAGTGGCCGGCAACCTTCATCACTGGTCGGCCGGCCACTGATGCAAAATTGAGCAGTGTGTTGGTAAGGTGGAGCAGAATTATTCTGGAAGAGGGCAATAGTGTTAGTGTTCAACTGTGCAAACAGAGGCATTCAGAAGCAAAACAGCGACTTTTCGGGTGGAAACCGAGCATGTGCATGAGCATTTTCCACATATCGAGCCTGTTAGCTTAAATGTTTAGCTTACATATTGTTGTAATTAATTAGTTGTAGCTATTTAATTTTGCCAATTTTTGTAATAATTAGTTAATTAGTTAGCTAGTTATTCATTTCGATTTGTAATAATAGTTAGCTTAATTAGCTTAGCTTAACTTGTTAATTAGCTTAGTTCATTCAAACTCTCCTTCGTGAGAGAGAAATGTTGTAATAATGTGTATGTCTTCCAATTCCACACCTTTCTCCATTTTATTTACCAGCTTACGATGGTTAGATTAGGGGCATTACGTTTTGTTTAGCATACTTCATGTTTGCATCCACTTGTATTACATGCACCGGGGCTCAGTTCATCATTCTAACTACATTGTTAGTTTAAATACTTCTTTGAATACGTGCTTAGACCACATGTTATCAAATTGTTTCATATTCCATATTAGTAGCCGAGCCTATTAGTTGCATATAGCATGTGTTGCATTAGTCATATTGCATAATTAGGATAATGCATTTTTCTAACTCATTTCTCTTTTGGCTTGGAGTACTAGGTGAGCATTTACCTGCTTTAGCATATTGCATAGAGTGTGAATGTTGCCATATCTAGCATGCTTTTCATGAGGCTAAATGCTTAAATGCTATAACTGCTTGTATGCCTGTAGATGAAGGCTTATTGTTTGAATCGGAATAATTTGAGTAATGTTAATATGAGATCACTTTTTCAAGTGGTACATATTTGAAACAATTTTCAAAACAAACATGAATCAAGTGTTTCAATTCTTACAAGTTAGTTTATACTTGTGTGTGCGCATCACGTAGTAAATGCTAGCCTAATTACCGGAATAAAAGCATATAATGTACATAAGATTCATATCATAATTAGTAGAGGCCGATCTTTGACCGGGCAAGCGGGGGTGCTCAATTCATGACCTTCCCCTCTCGTACCTAAATTCCCGAGCCGAGACAATCTTGGTGATGAAGGACACGTGGCCTTTGGCACGAGTCATGGGTTTTCTAAATTTTCTAAAACTATTTAGGTGGCGACTCTATATCTGGCAAAGTAGTCAATTTTTGGCAATTTGATTCAAAATTGATTTTTCAAAAGATTTACCGGATTTGGACTCTTTGGTGTTCATCAATTTCACATTGCACTTGTGAGATTAGATTCAGAACCACGGGAGTCCGAACTATAGGGCTTCTTTCAAACTTCCGAAAGGGGGCGCGAAAAAGTCGAGCTACAGTTTCTGGCGACTCTATTGGGGAAATTAGAGAACTTGACTAGAACTCATGATATGAAATTTTATCTACACTTATATGTTTCTTTGCATTTGCATTTGCATTGGTGCGCTTAAGCCACTGTGTTTGCCATCAGCTATTCCTAGACGGTTTGTTAGAGGCTCACTTGAAAAGCTTGCCAAAAGGCTGACCGGTCACAGGCTTTGCCATGATGGGAACACAAACCTTGGATCTGGACTACCGCTATATCGTTTGATCCTCCTTTCACTTTTCGGTGTTAGGTGTGAAAGGTATATTAGGTAGTCTTGCTGAGGCACCCTTTTTGACCATTTGACCTAGTTTCATATCGAGAGCCATAGAGACTGTTCCAAACTAGGACATGATGCTCACCCAGATACAGGATTGCGTGAAATCGCTTTGTTTGAATAGTGAACCCTAGTTCTTGATGAAACTAGGACAGGGTAACCTTATCCCTTCATAGGGGTGTTTTGGCTCTCACTTAACTGGTATGTGCTTTATAGTGAAACTGTACAAGAATGCGCGCATCAGTTGCAAGTGTGGTATCAGTATTGGGGGCAGAATTCAGTGTTGAGTGTAGCTCTACAGCTTTGGTTCAATCTGTGTGTTGTATACATCTGAGCTGAGGTGCTGTGCGGTTTCTGATTACTGCTTTGTTTTTGCTAGGTAGTATAACACCATAGCTTCGGACAGTTTGAGTATCCCCCAAGCGCTCTGGACCCGTGTCAGAAGGCTTTATAGATTCAAAGTTCTTGTTAGGGGACAACCTGTGTTTGCTTCGCTCCCCCCGGTTACTAGACAGAGAAGAGTTAGACATAATTCACTAGCCCAACAATCACCCCTCACTTCACTAGCATCAAGTTAGGCTCAGTTTTCTACATCTAGTTCAGTACGAGATCATTTGCTCATTCTAATGGCACAATATCCCTCGTTAGCATGGAGGACCTAATCCACCACCTTCAGCAAACAGTTGAAACCATGTAGCAAGATGCTGCTCATCAGGTCAAGGTCACAGCACGTCAGGCAGAGGTAATAAATAGGCTGCAGCAACAATAACCACAGCCGGTAGCGGCTTCTGCATCTCATACACCCTCTACGGGCATCCTAGCACCCGTAGCCACCGTCCATACTACTAATGCCCAGGCTGAGAATCAGGGCAATCCGACAGGGCTGATCCCACTACAAGCCTCCAAAGCAACCGTGTATCAAACAGAGGCTTCATTTGAGTTTGAGGTTGACCCGACTGTGCTTAAGGTCAACAAACTCGAGAAGCTCTTCAAGAGAGCGTGGGTGTGAACTCTATCCCCGATATAGAAAACAAGTATACTGACTCCATAGTGACATTGCCAAATTGGTTCAAAATGCTGTACATCGATCAATTCGATGGTTCTAGAGACCCCATGGTTCATCTTCGACTGTTTTCAGACATTCTGTAGCCGATGGGCCTGACTAGATTGCAGAAGCTCTCACTCTTTGGCTGGACTCTGTCTGGTATAGCAGCTATTTGGTATACAAAGCTGGAGGATTCTGTGAAGCAGAGTTGGGAAGAAATGGCTGAGGCCTTCGTTGTATAGTACTCATAGAACACACAAATTGAAGTCAAAACCCGTGACCTCGAAGCAATGCGCCAGGAGCCAAAGGAGGGCTTTTCAGAGTTTGTGACGAGGTGGAGGGCCAAAGCTTCAATGATGACCACACGGCCTTTTGAGAAATACCAGATAAGAATAGTAGTCTGCAATTTACACGGGAAGCTGTTGCAGAAAATGATTGTCCTACCTTTGTTCACGTCCATCGAGCGCTATGAGGTGGGGGTTCAGATTGAAGACGCCACGAAATAGGGGTTGATTACTAATGAGAAAGAGCAGGCCAAGAGGCCTTTTGTGCGCATTTCTAATGCAACAACTAGTGGAAGCACAGCTGCACGGCCGTCTGATGTGAGTGTTATCACCATCACAACCAAGACTACCAATCCCTTCGCCAATACAGCTCCACAAACTTCAAACAACCCTGCCCGATCCTAGAGGACCTTCACCCTACTCTATATGCCTTTATCCCAAGCCCTGAGGGTATTGATTAAAAAAGGGCATCTCAAGCCATTAGAGCCTCGCCCACTACCTGATCCTCTTCCACCAAAACATAACCCAGCCAAGTACTGTGCGTTTCACCAGTAGCATGGTCACGACACCGACCAATGCTTCAGAATACGTCATGAGATTCAAGACCTCATCGACAATAAGGTGATTGCACCACCCCAGAAACCAAATGTAACTACCAACCCTCTCCCGGTCCACAATCAAGTTCCTCCACCTAGGAACCTGAACCTGATCCATACGCTGGCCATCCTCTTTGACCCCAGCATATATATTATCCTTTCCCACCTACCCAGACCAACGGTGTTCATCCCTGAAAGCATAGATTTGTGCAAGATAGACATGTCCACATTTCAACCTAAGCCTGTAGTGGTGACAGTTACAGTAGAAGGGAGGCTGGCCTTAGAGGAGAGTACGAGTCTGTTGCTTGAGCACTCTAAGGACTTGTCTGAAGGGGAGTATGATCCAAGCTGCTACATTGTGCCAATTGATCAAACTAAGTCGAAAGTGGTATTGCCAACTTCAATGAAGGTTAATGTGGTCAGAGAGGATGGCCGAGCCAAGGGTTGGATGATATGGCGAAGCTTGAGGAGGACTTAGACAACCTGCAGTTCTATGACGAAAAATATGAAGGGGACGTACAGGTTGACTAGTTTGATTTGAACAGATCAGCGGACAACTCTAGGTGGTTGAGTGATGAACCCGACAGAGAAGAAAGAACTGAAACAAAACTGGAAGAAAAGAAAGTAGGAATTGCTGCAATGGCTAGAATGGCTGATAAAAAGGGAAAAATGCTGGAGAACACCGGCATGAATGATTCAGCTCAGGAACTGGGCGCTGTAAGTACTGCGGACACAGAACAAGAAGCTACATTAAAGCAGTTCGCATAAAAGAGGGTTGAAGACAAACAGAGGGCCGACCCCTTGCAGGGGATATTGGTGATGTAAAAGTGGTTCAAACGAAGCTAGACAATTGTTTATCGGCTGCTGGAGGTATGTGGTGAGATGATGACGATCTACATATGGCCCACACCGATGAAGATTGGGGTGAGTGCCTTCCAGACGACACTTGGTATGGAGAAAAGATAGATCACACGACGAGGAGTGGGCGATATTTCAAACCACCACACTTAGACCAAGCTGAGGCCTCAGGAAAGGACAGAGAGGTTGAGAAACAGAAAGAGAAACAGCTGGAGGAAGAGGCAGTTTTGAAGCAACTGAAGAAAATCCAAGCTGACATTTCAATCTGGGGTCTGCTCATGGCCTCCCAGGTACATCGACATGTTGTATTATCAGCAATGAACAAAGCCAAATTGTCCATTGATACTATCCCTGAACAGTTTGTGGGATTAGTTTTACTAGGTGGTGCTAGCCCAACCCTAACCTTTTCCGAGAAAAAACTGCCGCCGGAAGGCTCAGCACACAACAAACCTCTTTACATATCTGTTGAGTGCAAGGAGAAGTGGGTACCGGTGGTGTTGGTCGACACAGGGTCAGCTATCAACGTCTGTCTTTCTCGTACAGCTTATGCCATCGGCCTTAAACCAGTAGATTTCGTGTTTACAGCCCAAGTGATTCGGGCATATGATAATACAAGAATGAGGGTGATGGGCACAGTACAAATCCGAGTTCAGGTCGGACCAGCTCAACAGGATGTCGATTTCCATGTCCTGGATGTGCCAGCTACCTTCAACTTATTGCTAGGGAGGCCCTGGTTACACCTTGTGAAAGTAGTCTCCTCTACCTTCCACCAAATGATGAAATACCCTCATGGAAAGGGAGTGGCTATTGTGTTTGAAAAATTGTCCATGCATCCTCCACCAGAGGTAACTAAACCAGTGCTGGAAATCGACCATGGCGAGGAGGATGTATTCCTTTCAGGGTTTACTCTGGCCGAGGCCCGAGTAGTGCAAACTATCTTGGCAGCAGATGAGGGCATATATGTCAGCGCCCAATCAATCTATTTCATGAATAAGCTACAGTATGTGCCAGGAATGAGACTGGGAAAAAATGGCCAGAAATGTGTCATAACATTGGCCGGTGTACCGCACAATCTACATGCCTTTGGCCTGGGTTATGTACCCACCAAAGAGGATTGGGTCAGGAAAATAGAAGAGATGACAGGCAGAGACAGAGCCAAACAGGTTGGGAAACACTATGAGCTTATTCACAGGCTGATCCGGGGAACGCTGAATGGCTATTTTGTTCGGGAGGGTGAACTTTTTGCCACTTTCCCAAGCCCTGGATGAATTCTGTGAAGCAGCGTGTCCCCGGCTTTGAAATATTCTTCGACCTGTAACTACAAGATAGTGATGCCGAGGAAAAGGCTAAACCGAGTGCTGAAGCTGAACAGAACGTGGAAAATAACTCAGACAGCAGCAAGCTAGAAATAAGGACAGCACTAGCATGTCTCCTTATAGATCCTCTGGCCAACTCAGAGAACTTGGGGGATAACCTGACCATCTCTATGATCGGGGACCAACCGGGTGTGAACCCATCCAACAACATTTTAGATGCATCTGAAGCACCATCTCTTGTCTGGCAGCTGGAGAAGGGTTACCTGTCTAGTTTTGGGTTGGGAAATGAGCCATAATTTGATTCCACAGAGTCTATGGAGCCAGAATTAGATTCCGGTTCTTCTGAGTCTGAGTCTGTTATTCCTGGGGGTGATAACCCAGATGCCAAGGTCTTGTCCAGATCCTCTTTTTCTTTTTCTTTTGAGTCATTTGTAACCGAAGAGCTGGATGAACTGGACCTTATGAATGAGAACACTATTGATTTTGAGTGTTTCTCTATGCCACTTATTTATTGCATTGCCAAGATTTTCAAAATTTTAATGAAAACGATGAGGAAGGAATTCCTCTGGTTTTGAAAATTTCATTAATCAAAAGGAGGAGAGGTTTGCAAAACCCCTTGTTGATGAAATAATTACTATTAATGTGGGTACTAAGAAGGATCTGCGTTTGGTCCAGATCGGGTCCACGTTGTCTTCGAAGGAATGCGAGCACTTAGTCACTTTATTGAAAGATTTCAAAGATGTTTTCGCATGGTCCTACGAACACATGCCTGGAATCGATCCTGAGATTGTAGAGCATCGGATCCCTCTTGACCTCGAGGCTTGACCCGTCAAGCAGAAGTTGCGAAGAATCCGTCCGGATTGGGCTCTGAAGATTAAGGAAGAAGTTACCAAATAGATTGAGGCAAGGTTCTTGCTGGTGTTTGAGTATCCAACGTGGTTGGCCAACATTGTTCCAGTCCTAAAGAAGGATGGCAAAATTAGAGTCTGTGTTGACTTTAGGGATCTGAATAAGGCTAGTCCAAAGGATGATTTTCCCTTGCCACACATTGATGAATTGGTAGACTTCACGGCGAGTCATGCATTGTTCTCCTTCATGGATGGATTTTCCAGGTATAACTAGATTTTGATGGCACCCGAAGACAGTGAGAAAATCGCATTCACTACGCCGTGGGGAACCTACTGCTACAGGGTGAAACATGCTGTTTGGGCTGACGAATGCTGGGGCTACCTATCAGAGGGCTATGACCCCTATTCAGCATGATATGATCCACAAAGAGGTTGAGGTGTATATGGACAACATGATTGTCAAATCCAAGGAAAGGGAGGGCCACTACACCGCCTTGAAGAAATTCTTTCAACGGATCAGAGAATACAAACTGAGGTTGAATCCGCAGAAGTGTGCTTTCGGCGCAACCGCAGAGAAAATACTGGGCTTTTTGATCACACAGAGAGGTATCGAAGTAGATCCTTCCAAAATCAAGGCCATCCTAGAAATGCCACCACCAAGGACTGAAAATGAGGTGCGGGGCTTTCTGGGTAAAGTGCAACTCATAAGACGATTTATTTCTAAATTAACCTTGACTTGTGCACCATTTTTTGATCTCCTAAAGAAATGAATGAAATTCTGATGGGATCGATGCCAATTCACTTTTGAGCAAATCAAACAGCACCTTCAAAATCTGTCTATGTTGTCACCACCAGAGTCGGGAAAGCCTTTGATTCTGTACCTGTCAGTCACAGACACCACAATGGGATACATGCTTGCTCAGGAATCTGAGGATAGGGTGGAGAAAGTCGTCTATTATTTGAGCAAGAAAATACTGGAATACGAGACTCGCTACACTCCGTTAGAGAAAGCTTGCCTAGCCTTGGTATGGGCTACCAGGAAGTTGAGGCACTACTTGTTAGCTCACTCTGTAATTCTAATTTCGAGATTAGATCCCATCAAATATCTCTTTGAGAAACCAGCGCTTATGGGTACGCTAGCCCATTAGTTGCTTCTTCTCTCTGAATTCGATCTTAAGTATGTTACTCGTAAGTCGGTTAAGGGGAAAGTTGTAGTGGAATTCCTTGCAGATCACCCAGTGGAAGGGGATGAAGTGGTAGAATACCTGTTCCCAGATGAAGCCATTCTGCAAGTTGAGGAGGAGACTTGGACGATGCACTTTGATGAAGCGTCCAATCAATATGGTTATGGGATAGGTGTGTTGTCGACAACACCCGACAATTCCCATATACCTTTAGCCTTCAAACTCTGGTTGAGGGTCTCCAACAATGAAGCAAAATATGAAGCGTGTCTTGCTTGTTTGGAAGCTGCCCTGGAACTAGGGGCAAAAAGGTTAGACGTTATGGGGGACTCGAACCTAATTGTGTCTCAAGAAAATGGAGACTGGAAAGTTAAGGAAGAAAAGATGAAGGCTTATCACCAGACCCTGGATGTTCTGATTCCTAGGTTTGAAAAGCTGACATTTACATATCTACTGAGAGAGAACAACAAGTTCGCTGACACTTTATCAAATCTATCTTCTATGATAGACATCCCACGTGGAGTCCGAATGCGTCCGATCATCATTGAGCAGAGATACACGTTAGACTATGAAACTATCACTGCAATAAATAAAGTGCAAGATAGAAACCTTTGGTACTACGATATCTGGAACTTCTTGGAAAAGGAGATTTACCCACTAGGGGCAAATGCCAACGACAAAAGGGAAATATGGGAAATGGTCGTTCAATTTATCATTTGTGGAGGTAAACTGTACAAAAGATGTCATCTGGGAATGCACAAGTTGTGTGTCGAATAAGAGGAATCAAAGTGTCTGATGGAGGCCATCCATGGTAAGGAGTGCGGAGCACACATGACGGAGTGATGTTAGCCCGGAAGATTCTCAGGCAAGGTTACTACTGGTCTACCATTGATGAGGATTGTATTGGTCTTGTTCGGCGATGCCACAAATGCCAAATTCATGTAAATTGCATGAATGTCCTGCCGTCAAAACTGTACAACATGACTTCGCTATGGCCCTTCTCAGTCTGGGGAATTGACATTATCGGCACAGTCACACCGAAAGGGTCGAATGGGCATGAATACATTCTGGTGGCAATTGATTACTTCACAAAGTGGGTGGAGCCTCAGTCTTATGTGGTGTTAAAATCAGTGCATGTGGCTAAGTTTATTAGAAACAACATCATTTGCCGCTACGGAGTCCCAAACGAGATCATTTCAGATAATGGCTCCCACTTCAAGAAGGAGGTGATAGACTTGTTGAGGAAATACAATGTGGCTTTTCAGAAGTCATCTACTTACCAGCCACAAACCAATGGAGCTGTTGAGGCCGCCAACAATAACATCAAGAATATTCTGCAGAAGATGGTTGAGACCTACAGGGACTGGCCAGATAAATTGTCATTTGCACTCTGGGGCTATAGAACTTCAATCCGATCGTCTACAAGGGCAACTCCTTATTCTCTCATCTATGGAATCGAAGTTGTTCTACCAATTGAAATAGAGGTCTCGTCGCTGTGAGTTATGGCTGAGTGCCAGATAGCAGAGGCGGACTGGTAACAAAGTAGGTTTGAGGAGTTGATGCTATTCGATGAGAGAAGGCTGAAGGCATTGTATCATGTTTAGGGCTATCAACGTAGGATTGCTAGGGCTTTTAACAAGAAAGTTAAGTCTCGGAATCTCAAAGAAGGAGATTTGGTGCTGAAAGACAACCGAGCTCCCATTTATGACCTTAGGGGCAAGTTCAGACCCAATTGGACTGGTCCTTACATCATCAAAACTATCTGGTCAAGTGGAGCTATTATTCTCATGGACCTGGATGGCCTAGAATTTTCCCAACCATTCAACATGGACAAATTGAAGAAATACTATCCTTGAGAGGCTCGCTAGGCCAAAAACTCGGAAGGACAACCTAGGCAAAAGTTAGAGCATAAAAAATTAGAAATAAAGAAAAATTGAGCTTGCAAGGTTGAAACCCTAAAGCATGGCCTTGGCAAAAGTTAGAGCACAAAAGGAGAGTGTTAATACTCGAGTGAACCCGAACTGAACTATGTAAGGCCTGATTCTCATATTTGAGATACGTAGGCAACTTCATCCTGAAGTCCGGCCGTAAACACCTCTAACTCAACTGCCCTGTCCATGTGTCTAATCAGGTCATCTTTGTCTATTCTTTACTTGAGGGTTTGGTTTTGATCTTTACTCTGAGAGAAGAGCTGGTAACAATGTTGAGCAGTGGTGTTCAAACAAGGGGCAGTTATCATCTTTTGATTCAGGGTTGTACATCTCCAGGATAGATTCCGTCCGTGTCAAGTGGTGATCCTTTTCGAAAATGGTTTTGGAAAGTTTTAATAAAAGTTGATTTTTGTTCAAATTTTACCTTTTACAACTTAGACCATTGTTGGACCAAAAGGAAAATTTCCAGTGCTCACAGCTTTCCTTTCATTGATTTCAATGCAAAGTTCTCCAACTCTCGATACAAATCAAAGTTGCTTTTATTACATTGAAAAAACTTGAAAAGAAAGTCGAAGAAATAAACTAGGGGCATAGATGAGTCAGGTGCTCCTGCGTTCCCCACTTGTGCTTGTGGAAGCTTTTGAAGCCAAAGTGGGCCCAGTTTGTGCCTCATCCTCAAGCCAAGCCAGACACACGCTAGAAAGGGCGCAACTGAAACTAGGGGTAGGGGCCAGAAGCTCTCTCATCCTCCAAGCAGTGAGGTATCTAGCCAAGTGTGAACCACGGATGAGGAATGAAATCGGGTACAATACCCCTTCCTCTAGGCGGGTCTGATTATGTCCAAACTGACTACTGAACTTGAAAGGGAAGTAGAATACACAATGTGTGAGGCCAATCAGCTGTTTGACAGGTTACCGAGCCATATGGTAACTCATCTCGGTTAGATTAAGCCAGGGGCAGCGCTAGGCTATGTTATCCGCAGACCTGTTGCACATCCAGTCGCACCACCACCCCTCATTTGGGAAATCCACTAGTCAGTGGCAGAAGAAATAGCCACTAGCTGAGTATTCAGGGCAAGAGTCCACTACCTTCAGCTTATCCATAAGCCATACCTGGGAAGGGATGAAAGAAAAAAGAGGTTAAAGAATAGAGAGATGTATGTTGAGAGAAAAGTGAGAAAAGGATTTTGAGAGAAAAATAGAGCATGAGTACCGAGCGATGTGAGAAACACATATGAGAAACGATAGGAAACATTACTTGAAGAAGTAGTGGACTCCCCGCAAATCTGGTGCTCTCCCTTTGATGAAAGGTGTCTAAACCCATCAAGGTCTCTACCAGCACCAAGCCAATGTAGCTCTTGCCTTCTTTTAGGCCTTGTGCCACTTTGATCAAGCGAATGCTAGACCCACCGAAACTAGGAGCAAGAAGGAAATGTGTAAGCATACATAAGCAAAGGGCATACTACTGGAAACCCCGCCAGAGAAGGTCGCCTTGGTCACCGGCGTCAGAAAATCGATGAATCAAACTAGGAATGTCCAGCTCTCTGTTGTGGGCCAAAGATCGAGCCTCATGCAAAGTTAGCCCACACATCCGTCCCAAAGCTTGGACATGGCTAAAACGGGGCAGTGGGATGATTTTCTCATTGCGCTGGGATTCCATGAGTGCTTGAAATTCTTCAATTGTCGGGCATATTTCTTGTCCCCCGAAGCTGAAGACGTATGTAATCGGGTTCTAGCATCTAGCCGTGACATGAAGGAACAGAAAATAAAGTGGAGAATGGCTCAATGAAAATAGTGCATTTATGCTGAAACCCCAGAGATTCACCTTTTCCAAGCCGTCCAAAGTCGCAATCTAATCCGAGAGCTTTTTGGCAAAAAATGGCTCCATTTACGAAGAAATTGCAGTTGAAATGAAGTTTTGGAGAAGAATTCACGAAGTTCAACCTTTTGTAGAAGATAAGGCAGTGAGTGGAAGCCAGATGTCAACAATCTAGAGGTGTTTCACATTGGTGGCATGTACCTCTTGTGGCCGGTATATGGCCGGCAAGCTCAAAGTCTGGCTGACAACCTTCATTTCAGGTCTGTCGTCCACCTGTTTGTTGGGCAACATGTGTTTGTTCTAATCTTTTTGCATTTTAAGGTCTTATTTTGAGTCTTTTTGGTTTTAGCAAGTTTGTTTACTTGTACTTGAGTCGTTATTATTTTGTTTATCGAGTTGTATGTTGTATTTTTGTTGTTTATCGAGTTGTATGTTGTATTTTGTATTTCGTTTGTTGGTCGGTTCATTACCCGATTAAGAACCTTGTTTCAATCCGGCACTCGTTTTCAAAATTCATTTCAATTCCATGTCCATTTCATGCAAATATGGTGCTCATGATGCAAAAATAACAATACTTTTTATAAAAACTGCGAGGTTTTATTCTAATCATGTTGTTTTTTTTTTTTTTTACAAAAGAGGAGTACAAGCTTTAAAGCAAATAAAACCTATCTGAAGCTGTACATGTGCTAGTGCAACTAACAAAAAGAAACTAGAATACAAAAAATTAGCACTAGTTGCCTCAAGCCCGAGAGGCCCTCTTCGTCCTCTTCCTCAGAGGAGAGGACTCTGGGGCATTATCTCCATCAGTGCCGCTGTCTGAATTAGTCTCTGAGCTGAAACTAGAACCGACATCATCTCCGCTCTCTGCTCCAAAACCCTCCTTAGCATCGTTACCTCCGCTCTCGGAACCCAAGTCGGAACCATCATTTCCACATTCGGATAACTCTGAATGCTGACTCGCTACCTCCTCAGAGTCACTGGTCTCGGCGTCGTCATCACGTAAGATGGGCTCTAGAGGACTGCTCTGGCCTTGGGTGCTCCTGTTTCTGCCTCTCCTTCCTGCTGGTGAAGGGGGTACTACCGGTGCTGGTGCTGGTGCTGCCGTCGGAGCCATCGGTATAGATGGGATCTGAAAAGGACAGATGTCAACAAATCAGTTACAGTGTGTATCAGATGCAAGTATAGTATGCAGAATGAATAAATGCAGAAATCAATACAGTATGAGTACAATGTACGAATGAAGTGTGCCAATACAGTGTATCAGTACAATTTGGAACGGACTATAGTTGAAATGCCAGTGTTTCAGTGGAAATTTGATAGCATGAAGTGCAAACTGAAGAAATTATCGGGATGCTGTGGAGACTGAGCAGCGTCTCTTTCCTCTGTACCATGCTCATCAAGGAGGCTATCAGCTTGAGAGTGCTCCTTGTGTACTCAATGAATACCTGCAAATGCATTTGGATGATTAGTGTTCGCAATAGACATATCTGAAATGAAATATGGCATGCAAATGGTAAGGTGTGGTCCATACCTTAGTCGGGCCTCGAACTCCGACAAGCTCGTGCCCAGCCGTTGCAGGCTCAATCAGGATCTGATAAGCATCCCCAGTAAGCCGCTAGCATGTCAGCGCGGTGGGAAGCTCTGGCCAACTGATCCTCTACCCCACCTAGGAAGCCCCTCTGGTACGGGCCCTGGTTGCCTTGGTCGCTCTAGTCACCCTATGCGCCTCTCTCGCAGTAGGAGCCCTCGCTCTCTCGCCTTCGTAAACACCTGTCAAAGGTGGCATGAGATGGGTCTGAATGAAGGTCACGTAGTCGCCTTCTGCTCTGAAGTAGTCAACATCCAAGCCCACCATAAACTGTGTAACCGCATCAACGGTTAGGCCGTCTGCTAACCTTATGGACACTGGCGGCGGCATCAGAATGATCGGGTCTAGCAGGCCCACAGTCTGGCGCACGAACCGCTCGCTCAGAAAACAGGCTCGGCAGATTGGGCCCTCAAGTAAAATGCGGAAGTGAGAAGTAGACCAGGCCCCAGCATACTGGTCCCATATCCCGGTCGACACTATCGCCCAAGGCTACCATGTGATCTACAAATAGGAGAATGAATAGATTGTTAGTTGCTTTCGGTTTCTAAAATGTGAATTAGAATAGTGTTAAAGCAAAATGACTGTGTCTTGGGCTACCTTGCAACCATTGTATCGAAATAGTGTCGGAAGAATGCAAACCACTCATGGCTCCTACGCTGGCATCTACCATTATACCACCTCGAATAGAGGATTGCTAAGGGGAGCTCCTCCATAAGTTTTGGAGCAAATGCTAGGAAATAAGCATAGACTCACAGCTGCAAGGAAAGTGCAATAATATGTGAGCATACACAGTGTGAATAGGTGTAGAAAGTGCAAAGTAGAAAGCACACAGTATGAACAGATATAGAAAGTGCAAAGCAGAAGGCACACGTGTTGAACAGATATAAAGCTGAAAATGTGAAGCAGAAAATGTAAAGTGCAAAGAGGGAACTAAAATGCATACCTCCCAGGCTCGCCAGTAGCCTCCGATCAATTCTCCCCTCAAGCGGGAGGTAGAGCTTATATAGCCATACAGGGTGGTGAGTCTAGCTCCGCTTCAATCATAGAAGCGAACCCGAGGAAGGGTCACCAGGGCACTCAGCAGGTACAATGCTACGGTGTTCCACCTATTCGAAAACAAGGTGGTACTGAGGACAAACATCAGAAAGCCTTTGGTGTACTGCTCTATCTCCTCTATCGTCTCTGGCTCGCTCCCTCTGAACTGCTCGGTGAACCAGGTATATCTGACCATCTTGTCCGATTCAAGGGTGGGTGTGCTCCCAACAGCTCGATCCAAGCCACCTCCAACTCCTCCATATTGGAGTCAAAGGGAATCGGATCACCCCCTACATCTAAGCCAGTGATCATGGTGAAGTCGTAAGGAGTCATCGTCATCTCCCTAGTAGTAAAGAAGTGAAAGGAGTTGGTGGTGTCCCACCACCTCTCCACAAGTGGTCCTAGAAGAGGACAACTCGCGACAGCCCGCGTCAGACCGGAACAAAATAGGCCAAAGCCGGTCTCGTCCATAATGTTGCAAACTCCAGCAGAGAGCTCGTCGTACCAATCTCGCGTAGTCGTGGCTCTGTATCTGCAGAAGGCACGGGACTCGCCCTATAGCAAAGAACAGATAAATCGAATAAGACAGTGATGAAAGTACAGTCAGGTAAAAGACAATGCAAGAAATGCAAGTAAAGACAGGCAGGAGAAAACAAAGCTCATACCTCAACAGCGATGGATGAAAGGTGAAAAGCCGGCTCCCTCAGCAGGAGGTCCTCTGGTACATCGAGAATGAAGTCACCAAAGCGCCTAATACCACCGGCTGGCAAGATGTGTGTGCGGAGATGGTACCTCATTGGATCAAAAGGGCGTAACCTCAACGGTAGTGGCTCCAACTCAACCTTAGGCTCAAACTCTGCCTCAAGGTCGGCCTTAATACCTCCAGCCGCTTCGCCAGCCTCGGCGACAACTGGCTCCTCCGCCTCATCAATGGGTGGAAATATGGGGGGGATCTTTGAAAGAGCCCCGTCATGTGGTGAATCATTTGCTATCTGAAGAATAGGTGAAAAGTGGGTGAAAATGAAGAAAAATGGAGAAAAGAGACTAAACTAGGAAAAAGTCAACCCTAGGAGAGAGAAAATGGAAGAAAAAGTCAAAGTCAGGAAAAATTCATGGAACTCGAGAGAAACTCGAGGGGAACAAGCCTAGAAGGGTGAAAATAAGGAAAGGGGCGTCGAAATCAAATTCCAATCGGTTCAAAGTGAATAGAATCAAGAGGGTTTAGCAAATAAAGTTCACGTAGGACATTGGAAAATGCGTATAAAGCTCAGATCTAAAGAGAAAAAGTGTCTATAGAGAGAGAGAGAGGGAAGGATTTTGGCCCTAGATAAGTGAGGAAATGAAGTGTTGCAATGTATACTTAAAGACCCAAGCCAAAAAGACCAAAAAAGCCCTGAATTGCCATTGGTGGTTGGCAGATGGCCAGCAAGGCTCACTGGTGGTCGGCAAAGCTTGTTCATGGCCGGCAGGTGGCCGACATCCTCCCCCAGTGGCTGGTGGTCTTCCTCTAAGTCCTGATGTTGTTTTATGCCTTTGTTTCCCAAGAAGTGTAATGAGGGTTTGTTGTTGGGTCTAGATTGTCTCTACGGTAGCTCAAAACTGTGTTTTTGGCGCATTATATTCTTCACTTGTTAACATGAATAAGGTGTATCCTTTTTGAACATATTGTAATTCCTCCGAGAGGTAAATCGGAAGGTGCTGTCGAATGTCGCTTTTGTTCGTTTTGTCTTCGTTCTCCTTTCATTCTCTATTGTTGCATAGAACATGCATTCCACATATTTGTTGCATAGAATATGTATCTCACATGTATTGTTGCATAGAATATGCATTTCACACACACATCTGTAGACACCCCATTTTTGACCGACCTTAAGACTCAGACGTCATCGATTGAGCGCTCGGTGATGGTGTATGTTGTGCTCATTTAGAGGTTTCGGAGTTTTGGCTGAGAGCCTTGCCTCCGGGCCTCTGAACTCTTTTGTGCTTCGGCTAGGTCGTAGGACCGAACTCTGTTTCTCTTCCCGGAGGGAGGGAGAGGTCTTGTAGACCATCTCTCAGTGGTCGTAGACTACTTTTCGTGGTCGTAGGCCACTGTTCCCGTTTGGAGACTAGTTTTTGATTTTCGGAGCCGTCGGCCGTGTGCCTCAGCTCGGGACCGCTTAACATTCTCCGTTTGGCACGATTTTTGGAACACACCTTGTTTCCTCTGTCTAGACGGACACTGTGGTCCGAGAGACCACTTTTGTGGCCGTACGCCACTTTTGGTGCTCAACAGCCAATTTTCGGGGCACCCGGCCGCACGCTTTGCCCCCGAACTCTCGTTTGCATCCGTGTTGGTTCATTTTTGGCATGAACCTTGTTTTCCTTGTTTGGGAGGTGGTATAAGGGTGGGAGACCACCTTTTCTCCTTGGAGACCACTTTCTCCTTGCCAGTCGGTTTTCTTGTCGGGAAGCTAGTTTTCTTGGTCTTTGGGCCACATTTGCTGGTCTCCCACCACACTACTAGCTTGCTTTCAAAGTGGAGACCACCAAATAGAGCCACCGACCACTTTTTTGTGTGGGAGACCACCTACCCTGGTCGGTCGACTAGGGAAAGTGGTCAGCAGACCACCTTTTCTGGTCGGCCAGCTCCCTCCTGTTTTGTCTGTTTGAGTGGGTGCCAACTGTGCCAGTTGGAAGGCACAGACTGTATCCTCCATACACGTGTATGGAGGATCTTGAGCCTTGTTTTTAGCTTCTTGAAGAAGCTTTGGCCTTGTTTTTCTATAAGAGAGGCCCTCTCCATCCCAGAACCAGGTTCAGAATTTCTCTCAGGCAAAACAATACATATCTCTCTATATCTCTATATTTTGGCTCATAAGGTGCATTGTTCTTGGCCCTTTTACACTACACCTCATAGCCATACACTTCCACCATTGATTTGAGGTTCTTGGAAGTTGTTTTCAAAGGTTAAAGAGCTGGTTTTTGATCCCAAAGTTTGCTAGTTTTGCTGAGCTTCAAGGGCAATCACTTTTTCCTCTTTTAAGCATTATTTTGATCCTTCTCTTAGCCTCATTTGCATGCTTATTTGAGCTTTGTTTTCAACTGAAAAAAGGTTCATATTTAAGTGATTTTCATGTTTGTTTAAGGCTCTTTTGGTGTTGGGGGGTCATCTACCCTCTTGCATGCTCTATTTAGCCTTGTTTTGAGCCATGCCATTAGACCTTTGTATTGAGCTTTGCTTGGCCCTTTAGCCACTGAAATCTAGCGGATTTTCAGTGGTTGGCATGTGGTTTTGAGGGCCAAAATCAGAGAGGGGTGACCCTATCTCTTTTGGCCTTGTTTGCTTGCATTTTTGGCTTTCCAAGGGAGCATATATTTCCACACTTCCTAGCCTTGATTCAGGCCCTTTTTAGTGACTTTTAGGACCTGCCTAGACTCTTTCTATGGTTGGTTTGGTCACCTTTTGTTTGTCTCTTGCATGTGTAGAACAATCCCTTGCATAGCCTATCAAAGTAACACCTCATTCTTGCATGTATTGGTCATGTTTCAGTGGGTTTTTGGCCATCATTTGGCATGCCATGATTCTGTTTTTGGCTGGTTTGGTAGCCTCTCATATGCTTCACATGCTTGTAGTGTAAATCATCTTCACTAGCTTATAACGCATGCTGTTTTGGCCCTCTATGCTAGCATATTTTGGCCATGCTCCAAACTGATTTTGTTCATATTTTGGGCTGTCCTAGCTCTATTTTGAGGTCCCTAGGTCGAATGATGCTTGCCACGTATGGTTGTAGTGTAATAGCCTTGCTTAGCCTTGAGTTTTGAATCCCCTTGCATGCTTAACTTGAGGTGTTTGCATGTTTTAGCATCATTGAGAATGATATTTCAGAGTTTATTTCTTGGTCATATTCTCATGTTTGTCACTCTTTCAATGTGTTTGAGAGTTGCATCATTATACCCCATTTATGAGCCTTTGCATTGAGCTTCATTCTTATGCCTTTCAAGCCACCATCTTGGCTCATTTTGCCACTGTTTTGAGCCCACTTAAGATCTGTTTGGAGTTGGTTTTGTCATTTGAGCATCGCCTGGCATGCATCTAGTGTAATGTGCTTCACTAGCTTCGGTACTTGAGCCTTTCAACATGCATTGCGTGAGTTGTTTGCATGATTCAGAGCCATTTTGTATGTCACTTCAGAGCTGGAACATGTTTCATTGTATGCCATATTTCATCTTTTCAATGCTTTTGAAGAGTTGCATTTTGTGCCCTTGGGCTTAGGTCCTTGCATTGTGTATGCTAGCATGAGTTTTGGAGTCTTGTTTTCATCATGTTTGGCCACTGATTTGGGTGTGGCCGAGGCCCATTCATTTTGGTTTAAGTCCATTTTTGCATTGAGTATGCCATTGTATTCCATAGCATTGAGTATGCCACATTGTCGCATTATTGATCATTGCATTGTGCATGCCTTGTTCATCTCATTTTGTATGTTAGTTCTTAGGTGCATTGTGTATGCTAAGTACCACGTGCATTGAGTATGCCATTGTTAGTTCATAGCATTGTGTACGCTAGTTGCATGTTTGCATGTCATCCTTTGCATGTTTGCATCACTTAGTTGCATAGCATTTAGGTTGCATACTTAAAGTCGCATTGTGCATGCCATTGTATGTGCATTCATTTCACATTGAGTCGTGCAATTCGACTCCTCGGCCATCATGCATCGAGATGCGCGACCGGTGGCCCGAGGGTCGACTCCCTAGAGCTTATGCAATAACGGGAGGAGTCGTCATGCACACATGTGTTGTAAATACCTTGTCGTGCCTCTTTCTTTCCCTTTGTTGCAGAAAAACAGAATCTAAGAGAAGAAACTGGTCGGCCGACTAGGTTTTTTGGCAGGCCGACCACCTTCTTTGGTTTCCACCACAAAAGGTGGTCAGTAGTTGGTCTCCCATGCCTATAAGTTGGTCAGCAGCCTTCCCACAGTTTCCCGGGGTGGAGTTTCATCTCTCTGGAGCTTTGTGCAAATTTTTGAAATCAATTGCAAACAAAGGCAAGTCGGGGTGTCGCGAGGGATTTCTGAACAAGGCAATTCAAGCGTGCATGCATCCTTTGTCATTCAAAACAGAGCTGGGGCAGCCTACATTCATTTAGTTTGCATGCTCATTTAGATTGGTTACTTAGTTAATGTTGTGTAATAAGTAGTTGTAATTTGTTATTCATTTCATTGTGTAATAACTAGTTTAATTAGATTAGCTTAGATTAGCTAGCTGGTTCTGTATTATTTATTCGGACCCTCCGCGAGAGGGCCAACTTTGTAATAAGTGTGCATGTTATGATGCATGTCTTTCCACCGACGTCTTTCTCCTTTTTAATTAACCAAGCTTATGAGGTTTAGTTTATAGGCATGTTTCGAATACATTCCTAATATAGCGCAATGGAGTTGCAATACATTCATTCTGGGTCTTGCATGCACCGGGCTACGCGCAATCATACTAAACTGCATTGTAGTTATCAATTTCAAGTTGATGCCATGTTATTGTAACATCTTATATCATTTTAGAATATGCCGAGCCTATCTTAGTGCCATCCTGCATGTGGTTGCATTAGGCATCTCACCCCCGCATAGTAGGATTCATGCTTGATTTCTAATTAGCTTCTTTCTTTGGCTCAAGTACTCGTGAGTGTTTATGCTATTAGCATCTTGCCGTGTGGTGAGTGATTGCCATGATAGCATGCTTGCCATGAGATTAACTGATATAGTGGAGTATACCTGCCTGAATGCTGTGGGTGAAGGTTGGATTACTTGATTGGAAACAATTCATCAATTACGAGTATTTAAGCCCACTTGAGAGTGGCAATAATCACCTGCTTTCTAAGCCCACTTGAGGGTGGCAAATCCACGTCTTAGCCTACTTGCGAGTAGCACCATCAAACCATTTTCAAATAAACAAACATGAAATGTTTTGTTCCAACTTAGACGATCTAGTCTATACTTGTATGCTGTGTGCATCACATAGTAATCCTAGGCTAATAAACCGGAATAAGAATGCATGTGTTTTCAAAAACTCGATATCATGTTTAGTAGTGGCCGATCTTTGATCGGGCGAGCAGGGGTGCTCATTGCATGACATTCCCCAATTGTACCCAAGTTCCCGAGCCAAGGCAACTTTGGTGATGACGGACACGTGACCTTAGGCACGAGTCAGGGTTTTCTAAATTTCCCAAAAAATAAAATATTTAGGTAGCGACTCTGTATCTGGAAAAGCAGTCCATGTTTGGCACTTCTTTCTAAAAATCAGTTTTTCAAAATGATTTGCCAGATTTGGACTCTTTGGTGATTTATCGGCCTCGCATTGTACTTTGCGAGATTAGATTCAAAACCGTGACATTTGAGTCCGAACTGTAGTAAGCCCAATGAACAAAACGGGATTTTTCCGGGACGTTTGGGGACATCTACAACATCATTCCAATTTCACATAGAATATGTTTTTGTTTCTCGCATAGAATATGCATTCACTTAACTTCATATCTTGGTTGTTTATCTTGCATAGAATATGCATTGCCACTGCATCACATGTCGTTCATGTTAACTACGCTTTTATTCTCCCTTTGCCCACTTAGGCAAACGATATTGTATGTACGGTTTATTTAGAAGAATTCCAGATAAAGAATTCCAGATAAAGCACTTTGTGCATCTATCGCACTTGTTCACTTCGTGCATCTATTTCACCCATTCCTTTTGCGTATCTATCGTGCACTCCTTCCTTTTATCTCAGGACGGTGAAACGGGGCCCTTGGGACATGCAAAGCATGCGCCTGAGCGGTTGTATCTCAAGACGCGTGAAACGTAGCCATGACGGGTTTCATCTCGGGACATGCGAAACATGCACCTGAGCGGTTGTATCTCAGGGCGCGTGATGCACAAACCTGGGTGGGTTTCATCTCGGGACATGTGAAGCATGCGCCCGAGCGGCTATATCTCAAGGTGCATCACACGCAGTCCAGGGTGGGTTTCATCTCGGGACATGCGAAGCACGAGCCTGAGCGATTTTCTCCTATTTCAGGACGCGTAACGTGCAGCCTTTGATGGGTTTTATCTCGGGACGTGCGAAGTAATTAAATAAATTAGGACATCCCTAAAACAGCCCTTAATAGGTGAAAAACAGTGGCTAAAAATGCAAGCAAAGAGCCTAAAAATCTAAACAACAAACAAAGGAAATAAGACTAGTAAGCAAGAACAAGGAGGGGTGGTTAAACCCTACACCTTTGAAACCTCAAAGTATGATTTTTTGCCTTTGAAAATAGCCCAAAAACAGTAGCTAAAATCATATTAAAAGAGCACAAAACATAGCCAAAAGCAAGGAGGTACAAAACTATTAAGCAAGACTAAGGAGGGGTGGCTAACTCCTCCACTTTTGAAACTTTTAAACCATGTTTTTCAGCCCTTTGAACCTCTAAAAATTAGTTTGTAAGCTAAGAAAAATAATGATAAAACAAAGGGGATGAGCTATGGAGTAAGGTGCAAGAAAGGGTGTTAGCCCTCTCTACCTTTGGTAGCTTATTCAAACCCAAGTTTCAACACTTGAAATGGGCCCAAAACAGCACAAGAACACAAGAAATAGATTGAAATGAAAGAAAAACAAAAGTGACAAGCTTATTCCTCTTGAAGAGAGTAAGCTTTGGTTGTTGATCAAACTTGATTCCAAACACCCTCAAGCTTATGAAATATGGTTTGAAACTCTATCAAAAAGCTTCAAGAACAAGCTCTAATGGTGTATGTATTGTGTATGTATAGCTAAAGAAGGTTTGAACATCAAAGGAGTAAGGAAGATGGTTTTAGCTGTCAAAGCCTTTTGGAAATTTTTCTAACCTTGAATTCTGAAGGAAGAGGTTCTATTTATAGATTTTGAGCTAATTTGGTCCAAAATATCTTCAAACAAAGATATTTGTTCAATTCTCGCTAGCAGTCAGTCTGGCCCCACTAAGGCCCGGCTGGGCCTCAAAACACACAATCGGGCCTCAATAATGCACAGCCGGGCCTCAAAATACAAGGCAAGGTCTAAAAAAACACTTCGGAGAAATTTTCATTGAAGCCGGGCCGGGCCTCAATGAGGCACGACCTGTTCTCAATGGACCCAGCCGGGTCTCAATGACTGCACTTTTGACCCGACTTCAAATGGGCATATATCCCTCATCTGGACTCTATTTTAGGTTATTCTTCAGTCTAAATTGAATCTCCAGAAGTCTACTTCCCAATGGTGGTGTCCCCACATCTAAATTCTAAGTGTGGAAAGAGATACTCCTATTTTAGTGAATGTTGCTCATTATTTCTCAACGGTTTGATGCTCAACTTCTTCCTAAACTAGTTTTCTTCCCTCCCCTCCTATTTTCTTCAACTCCAAACCTATAAATAAGATGTTTTGAAAGATTTTTCAAAGAGTTCACCTCCCTCCCATCTATCTCCACTTTGTTCGTACTCAGTTTATTGAAAAGTGCAATATTTTAAATGAAATGCAAGCCTCAGAACATCGTAAAAGTATTTGAAAAAATATTTTGAAAATGAGGATTTTAAGGTCTAAAGTAGTCTGGCCAAAATGGGATGCAAGGTTTGGGATTAGAGCTTGAATCCAAATTTCTTCACTGAGAATTCAAAAGATTACACAGTGTAACTTTCATCATCAGGTGTTTGGAATAAAGCGCCCAAGTCTTAAGGGCGATAAAAAATAGGGTGTCTACAGTTACCCCTCTTTGACAGAGCTTGAATAGTCATGAAATGACGCGAGTGAATGTCAAAGCCCGAAGACGACCTAATTTGACAAGGCCATAAGACTTGGGCAAACAAACAAAATACAAATGCAATTGGTTGAACTCGAAAGTTGCCTACGTATCCCTTTGTAAGGAATCAAACCAGCGTAGTTCAGGGGCAGAATGCAAAATGATACATAATGCAACAAAATAATACAAATGATATACAATATATGTGTATAACGAAATCATCAAACCACAAGCAGTGTTTACCACACAAATATCATAAAGGAATGGAGATCCAAATCAAACTACGTTTTATATAGAAAAGAAGTGTGGGCACCAGCCAAACGACGCCTAACACATGCTAAGTGCCTACATCCTCAATACTGGCCTCAGCGCAGCATGGATGCTTACACATAACAGAACCATGTTTTAATGTGAAAGGGATGCGAGCAAAAGCAAAACTATGTTTTTCGTAGAAAGGGAAAGAATACAAGTAATTGGGTGGTATGATATAAGTGAGGAATGATCTGCTGGGGAAAGATAATGATCCTAAATGTTGAATGCAACAAGATAAAGTACAATGCAATGGACGCAATAAACGAAGTGAATAAGGGGCTCAGGCCGAACCATATCTTACCTAGAAAAGGCATGGGCACAAAACAGACCACGTCTAACACAGAAAAAGTGCCGACACCCTCAATACTGGCCTCAGTGCAGCATGGGTACTTACACATGATAGAACCATGTTTGAACACACATGCCAAACTAAGCTTAACATGGAAAGGATGCAAGTGATAAAATGGTATGATTTAATAGATGCATGCAATAAATGCTATATACAATGCGATAGATATAATAGATAATAAAATACGATGTAGTAGCATGGCAGTGAAAGTACCTTATAGGGGCAATTGGCGATGACTCACCTCATGCTACTGTGGATCTTCCTCTTCTTCTTGGTTACGCTTCCAAACCATGGGTACTACTTTTCTTCCTGGCCGAGTTCGCAACTTTCCCTATTCTCCAACAAGGTGACAGACTAGGTTGGTTCAATATCTAGAATTAAGGCGAATACAAGCTACCTCAACCTATGGGCTTGCTACATAGATTTCGAGCCGAGGATACACTCCTAGGTATTCAAGCCAGACTTTAGTCTCAGAAATCCCGAACTTTTGTGTTCTAGGCATCGCCATTTGAACTCTAGTTACCACCGTCTTACTTGATCTCCTAAGAACTCACTACAAACACGGGCAAGTGGCTATACTAGGCCACCAGAAGTCGTTCGGGCACGACAAACACCAAAGGAATCGCATCTTTAGAGGATTTAAGGTCTCCTAGACCAGTGAGTGCACAAGATAGTGCGGATGAGGTGCACAAGACAATGCTCTTTGGATGCAAAAGACAGTACGATGGAGGGAAGGAAAAAAATAATGTGATGCAAGGTGCAAAAAAAAGTGCGAACTCAAAGCACACAAAACAGTGCGAACAGGTGCATAAGACAGTGTGATAAGGGTGCACAAGACAGTGCGATAAGGGTGCACAAGACAGTGCGATGCAAGTTACACAAGACAATGCGATATGGGTGCACAAGAAAGTACGATGCAAGGTGCACAAAATAGTGCGCTACAAGGTGAATGCACAGAATAGTGCGATACAAAATGAATGCACAAAACAGTACGATGCAAGGTGTACAAGACAATGCGAACTCAAGGTGTACAAAATAGTATGAGACGGGATGCACAAAAATAGTGCGATACAAAGTGAATGAAACATTGCTATGAAAGTGCACAAAACAGTGCGAACTAAATGTGCACAAAATAATGTGAACTAAAGGTGTACAAAGCAGTGTAAACTAAAGTGAATGCACAAAACAGTGCGAGTGAGGTGAAGATGTATGAATGCACAAAATAGTGCGAACTCAAGGTGCACAAAACAATGCGATACAAACTAAAAGATGCATGGTATGTAGAGGGAAATGAGCAGTACTCAGAGTAATGCGTCATGTACCTTATGAAATGAGTGCAGGGCAACTTGCCACAATTTATTTGAACTCAACTTGCCATAACTTATTGAAATGTAACACAAAGGGAGGCAACCCGACAAAACTCTGTTAAGTACAGAACAAAGTCAAGAGCAAAAGCAACCAATCACACAGTTCAAAGAAACCAGGGTGTATGAGCATGTATGCATAATCCAAAGCACATGTATTAATCTGAGGGAAGATGGCAATCCCAATAGAGTTTTGAAATTTTCAGAGACAACTTTCAAAAACTAAATCATATCAGAATCATCATGGAGGTAAACTACCCTAATTCAGGAGAATGTGCCTAACCAATGATTTTGAGCGGATTAAGGGAAAAGTTGGGTTCATGCCTCTTGTTTAATTGATGACCCGATCAGATGTATTGAAAATTGCCCCTAGTGTCCAGTCATTGGCCACTGGTTGGGTTCATGCCCCTTGTTTGATTAATGGCCCGATCAGATGCCCTGAAAATTTTCCCTAGTGTATAGCCACTGGCCACCTTTTTCAATTTCATGCAGGCACGTGTAATGGAGATCATCAACTCTTGGAACAGTTAGCAACCAATCAGACCCATGCTTCCCTTTTGTCCCTGACATGTTGAGAATCTACTCCATTTTCTTCCAAAGTAGTGATAGATTCCTCATATACACTTTGCAATGATCATGAATGTGATGCCCCTTGTATAGGCTCCCTCGGTTTGTTTATGAATTCCACACATGGACTCGTTTTTTAGTTTGAAATGAACATTTGTGTATGGAATTTTGGCGGTGCCACTCTGTTAAACTTTAAGCGACAAACATGCCACGGTGACTCGATGAATAGTACAGACTGAAACAAACACCAGGCACGACACAACAAAACTCACAACTGACCTAAAAGCAAAAAAAAAAAAAAAAAGGCTCAAGATGACTGATCATTCATAGTGTCTCTAGTATTACTTACGTTCCCTTTAAAACTCCATTTCGCAAAATACGAGTTTTGATTCATTTTTTGCTCAAGTTAGAGATTCAACTGATAAGTTCGAGTATTGAAAATTGCTCCACTTGTTGATTCAAGCTAGTTCTTTCTTACCCAACGCAAACATGATGTGTGTAGCAGTTGGTGTAGCTCATGGATTGATGTGAAGCTGACGATGTGAATCGGGCAAGATAATTGGGTCAAGATGAATAAGATGGATATGATTGAGACCAAACATCAGGATGAAGTTGCCTACGTATCCCAAGAATGGGAATCGGGTCAACGTAGTTCATGGCTAAGGTTCACTCGGGTTTTGACACTCTTATTTTGCGCTCTAACTTTTGCCAAAGTTGCCCCTTCAGGGTTTTCAACCTTGCGAGCTCTATTTGTTTGATTTCTCATTTTTCATGCTCTAATTTTTGCCTTGGTCGCCCTTTCGGGTTTTTGGCCTAGCGAGCCTCTCAAGGATAGCATTACAACATTTTTGGTGAATTTGATCAATAGTCATCCTTACCCTGACACAGGAATTGGCTTCGCCTTGATTTGAGTTTGGTTCTCTATTCTTTTATGCATGTCTTCTTCCTTTCTTTTTCTCCATTTTCGGAGTTGGTTCTTCTTGAAATGTGGTACCTTCTTGCATTGGCTTCCCCGAATTCAGACAGAAGTTCCCTTCCACACAGTTGATTGGATTTCATTCCAATGGATGCCCCTGGCTTCTTGGTTGACTTCTTTCTTTTCTTTTTTTCTTTTTTCCTTTTTTTTTTCTTTTTTTTTCTTCTTCTTCTTAAACTAATGAAAACACTAGGGAAGGAAATTCTATGATTGTGAGGTTTGAAAGCCGTCTTATACTTGCAGGTCTGAAAGCCACCTTTTGCTTGCCAAAATGATCACCTAACGGCGAAGAGAATCCCTAGGACAATACCGCGCAGAATCCTAAACCTATCTTCGTAAGTTTTGCAAAAGGAACAATTTAAAATTTTTGAAATCACAAATGACTTTGCGTCAATAAGTCAAAATTCACTCAAACCATTTGGGGGATCCTTCTCAACACTTGTGCTTATTAACGGAATCTCATTCAAAAACAAAAATCAAAGCTTTTTCCATTTTCAAAAAGGGCACACATGCATTACTGTAGGCACAATAACATGATCAAAAACTTGACTCCCACTTTCTTATTTAGAGAAACGAAGACCTAAGGGTACACAAGAGCGACTCAAAGGAAAAGACTCAACTGACGCGACAACACAAAAAAGACAATGAAAATAAAACGCATAACTTAACTATTTATAGAACACGATTCAAAAAAAAAAAAAAATTCAGCATCCTTGAGACAAAATGGGGTTTTCACTCTCCAAGTCCATTAGAAGAATTCAAAAACAAGTTCAAGTAAAGCCCACGAGAGGGTTCAAACCTGCCTTCAATTTAGCAATACTAACATCCACACCCAGCAGGACTGATTTCTCAATGATTAAGCCTCACAATTACCCCGGCTGTCCCCACACATCTCATTGACCGAGCTAGCAAGGGTCAAAGGTTGGTTATTGGCAAACCACGAATGGGATTTATGTTATGGGGTGGCAATCTATTGTGGTCAGGGAGAGGTTTATTGACAACTTTGAGATTTTCAGGTGGGGTGATGACCTTATTGTCAATTAAGTCTTGAATTTCATGGCGAAGGCGAAAACAACAGTCGGTATGGTGACCGTACTATTGATGGAATGTGCAATATTGGGTAGGGTCATGTCTGGGTGGGAGAGGATTAGGGAGAGGTTGAGGATTTAGCGGTTTGAGATGCCCTTTCTCCATCAATACCTTCAAGGCAAGGGTTCGGCTCATATGGAGATGGGTGAAGGATCATTTTTAGGAGGAGGAAGCATCAGTTTTAGAAACATTGGCAAATAGGTTGGTGGGTGTTGGCTGGGTATTTATGGGCTTGGGACTGGACTCAGGATGGGTGTTTCTATATCTTTTTTTCATTGTTTGCCCCTTGATTCAAAATGCTCTCAACTTGAGTGATAAACGTATCATTCACAGTCTTTGCAACGACTGTAAGCACTTGTTGTTTGTTCAACCCTTTGACCTCAAAGTCTTAAAAGCCCATCAAAGATGTGCACAGGGATCAATACTTGTCCCAGCCTTGTTCTTGCCACTTGCTTCAGCTTGGCCAAGGGACTGGGTGGCTATATCGAAGCGAGGCCCATTTGTTTTTGATTTGTCATCACCAAGACTTGAAATAGCTTCTGGTTGGCCCTTTTCAACTACAGCTCGCCCCAAGATTGGGGAGCCTTTTGACAGGATCGAAACCCCAAATGTTAAATCTGCCACTATTCCTTGAAGGTCATCAATAATTCTCAACATCTCAACAACAGTAGGTTTGACCATTGGTGCTCCTAGTGTATTTGAACTGACTTGGTCTCGATAAATTGGTTGGGCTAGACTCTTTGGAGTAGGCTGGACTGGTTCAAGTTTAAGTTTTGGATTTTGAGATGATTGAGGTTCAAGTGCATTCATCATGCACAAGTTTTTGCTTTCTGAAATGAACACCTTAGGCTTGGGTAAATTGGCCGGGGTGATGTATATGCTGGGGTTGAAGGTAGGAAGTAGTGTATGGATAAGGTTAAGGTGAGGATGGGGTACTTGGTCATGGTTGGGAAGTGGGTCGGTGACAACATTGGGTTCTTGAGGTGGAGATATTGTCTGGTTATCGATGAGATTCTGAACCTCATGACGTAGGTGGTAGCAAGCATCGGTGCCATGACCATGCTACTGATGGTATGCATAGTATTTAGTGGGGTTATGTCTACCAGGGAGTGGGTTAAGAAGAGGTTGGGAATCAAGGGGTTTGAGATACCCTCCTTCCACCAAGACTTTTAGTGTGCTAGTTAGGCTCATATGAAGGGGGGTGAAAGTTATGCCTTGAGCTCGGGTTGGGCTGGCTATTTGTGGGCTAGTATTGGTGAAAGGGTCAGCAGTGGCGACGATATTGATTTCAGTGGGTTTGGGAATAGTGCTACTGCTAGCATTGGTATTCCCAGAAAACACCCTCTTTGTTGGTTCACCTACTCTATGAATAATCCTTTTGTTGAATGCACTCTCAATCTGAATCTCCAATTCATGCAAATTTTTGAAAGTGAACAGCGGAGTGACTATTAACTTTGGTAACATATCTGGCTCAAGGTTCTGCACCACTATCCACACTTGGTCCCTCTCAAAAGGCCGATCGGTCATTTGTGTTGCCTTTGCTCTCCACCTTGCAACAAATTCCACAAAAGGTTCTTCAGGATTCTAGTGGGTTGCTTCAAGCTCTTGGATGGTTATTTCGATTTGGGTATTGTAGGAATACTGATTGACAAACGCCTTAGCTAACTCCTCCCAGTTCTGCTTCACTTTATCCTCTAACTTGGCTTACTAAGTGGCTGTTATACCTGACAGGGTTCTTCTATATAGAGAGAGTTTTTGAGGCTTAGTCAAACCCATTGGTTTCAGGACATCCAAGAAAAGCCAGATATGTACCATAGGATCTCCAGACCCGTGAAAACAGCCAATTTGTGGCATTTTCAATCTATCTGGGAGTCTTACGGCTGCCTCGGTGTACCTATCCTCAATGTCGGGTATGGAGCTAATTCCCTATGCCTTCTTGAATTGTTTCTCAAGGTTAGCAAGTTTTAACAATGTCGGGTTAAGATCATCAATATCAAAGGGACAAAGCCCCTCATTAGGTTGCACCAGGGGTCTGAAAACTCGAGCTTGAGCCAACCCTTCTCAAGGATCTGGACCTTGAAAATCTTTAGCTGGCGGGGGTGGGTCAAAGTTCGACTAGGGGCCCGAGACTGGATGTGTGGCAGATGCCCCAGATGGGCGTTGCATTTTAGTACAGGTTTCATCCTGCATGGCAATTCCCTGGTTTAGGGTCGTTATCATGGCCACAACTTCTTCTGGACTTTGTGCCATCACGAGTCTGCTGAGTTGGCAATTGGGGAAATGGATGGGTGTAATTTGAGAGCTAATTAACAAGGATTTTTTAACCCGGTTAAACTTGATGTATCTGAATTGTATGTATTTGAATTGGATTAGTCTAGACAGGTTTGACTGGATTAGGCTTTTTAGAATGGGTCTTTTGGCATGGGATGGATCTTTTCTAAGTTGACTTGTATGAATCAGATGGACCAGACGTTTGCCGAATGGGTTTTTTCTGGGATTGGATAGACTATGATGGGTTCAGGCTTTCCGGGTCGGATTGGGCTTGGGCCTTTGTCAAGTTAGGTACTGCTCATTCTTTGGCTCAAACAAACTTAGCATTAAAACAAATGCCCCAGCAGATCTGGATACCAGGTATGCTGGTCAAAACAAAGCAAGATACAACTTTTGGCTCTGGTTCTGGTTTTGGTATATTTCCACCCTATCAAACACAAACCCCTGGATTTTGACCCAAATGCTGATTCTGATATGATCCTCAAGTTTGTAAGGAATCGCCTCAATAGTAAGACTCTCCGAGGATTGCATCGTATAAAAAGCATTCAAAATATCCCTATGAGAGGTTAAGGTTTCCCTGTCCTAGCTTCGG
The DNA here is from genome assembly GCF_004153795.1 of Camellia sinensis. Lineage (NCBI taxonomy): Eukaryota > Viridiplantae > Streptophyta > Magnoliopsida > Ericales > Theaceae > Camellia > Camellia sinensis. The sequence continues at coordinate 1,528,414 of NW_021025260.1, forward strand.
AGTGATCTACAACTTTTACTATTCAAACAAGCGGTATTAGAGTAGCCTTGTAAATAGGAGGGCATCCTGTCATATGTTTGAAAAGTCACTAAGGTTGACTATATGCAGTTTAGGCCGATTGGTCAAAAGGGGTACCTCAACAAGACTACCTAATATACCTCTCACACCTAACACCGAGATATGAAAGAAGGATCAAACGGTACAACGGTAATCTAGATCCAAGGGTTGTGTTTCTGACATGGTAGAGCTCATGACCGGTCAGCCTTCTGGCAAGCTTTTGGGCAAGTCTCTGGCAAACTGTCTAGGAATAGCAGATGACAAACACAATGACTTAAGCGCACCAATGCAAATACAATGCAAAGAACATATAAGTGTAGATAAAAATTAACATCATGAGTTTCAAGTCAAGTTCTCTAAATTCCCTAGCAGAGTCACCAGAAACTGTAGCCCAACTTTTTCACGTCCCTTTTGGAAGGAAAATAGCCCTACAATTTGGACTCCACTTGTGGTTTTGAATCTGATTTCACAAGTGCAATGTGAAACAGTGAAAACACAAAAAGAGTCCAAATTCGGCAATTTTTTTTTTTAGAAAATCGATGTTTGAATCAAATTCTAAAAATGGACTGCTTTGCCAGATTTCAGAGTTGCCACCTAAATATTTTTGAAAAATTTAGGAAACCTGAGACTCGTGCCAAAGGCCATTAGTCTATCATCACCAAAGTGTGTTAGCTCGGGAACTTAGGTACGAGAGGGAAAGGTCATGAATTGAGCACCCCAGTCGCCCAATTAAAGATCGGCCTCTACTAATCGTGATGTGTTTCTTATTTACATTATATGCTCTTGTTCCGATTTATTAGCTATGTTACTATGTGATGCACACACAAGGTATAGACTAGTTTTGCAAGATTTGAAACATTTGATCTCATGTTTTGTTTTGAAATTGTTTTGTGAATTTGCCACTTGGGAAAGTGGGCTAAAAAAATGGAACATTAAATTGAATCATCCCAGTTCAAGTGTCTAGCCTTCATCCATAGGCACTCAAGCATTTAATCATTTAAGCTCTTAGCCCCATGTGAGCATGCTTTGACATGGCAACACAAACATCTGATGCAAAATGCTAAAACGATAAAAGCTCACCTAGTACTCCAACCCAAACAACAACAAGCTAATTAGAAAACATGCATGTCCTTAATCAATCCATCATGACTAATGTAATGTATGCAATATGCAACTAATAGGCTTGGCTACTAATTTATGACATATGAATCAATTTGCTAAAATGCGGTCTAAGTACGTATTCAAAGAATTATTTAAATGACAATGCAAGTTTGAATGATGAACCGAGCCTCGGTACATGCAATAAAAATGGATTCAAGGCATGAAAATGCTAATGAAACGTGATGCTCTATACTAACCATTGTAAGCGAATAAATAAAAGAGAGAAAGACGTGGGGTTGGAAGACATATACATTATTGCAACGTTTGATCCCTCACGTAGGATGGTACGAATCAATGTCTGAAAGTCCGAATTAAACTAACTAGTACAAAACTGAATGAATGAAAAAAAAATAGGCTAAGCTAATTAACTAGCTAATTAGGCTATCTATGCTATTACAACGGATAACCAAAATTATTACAACAATTACAAATAGACAATAATGAATAATTACAACATTTAATGATTAATAAGACTAATTACAATAAACAACGTTAAATTAATTAATTACAATAATCATAATATAAGCGAGGATGTGCAAGAATCGCATGCATGCATATGCACGGTGCTCAAAAAAAAAAAACACACTGTCTGTCCCAAGCTTGCTCTATTTCATCTCAGCCACTGCTTTCTGTTTTCTACAAAAACACACTGCTGACCACACACTGAGGGCCGGCCGTGCCTTACTGAGACTTGGCCGGGTCCACAGAGGGCCGTCCGTGCCTTGATTTTGTGCAAAACCCTGTTTTGTGCTCTGATATAAAAACAATGCAGACAGAGTGTGTTCAAGCTATGTTTGTCCCTTTCTTCTTTCTCTGTCATAGGAAAGCCTCAAGAGAAGGTTGAAATTGATTCTAAAGCCATCAACGAGCCAATTGATTGCTTGATGATTTCGGATACAATTTTGGACAAAGATCAATGAAATGCAATGAATATAACCACTCCTCCCTTTTATCATGGAATGAACTCAAAGAGGGTGGTAGAGACGCTTCAAGAATCATCAAAACGCTGTGAATTAACGCATGATCACTCTTGACTTCGACAAACTTGGCATAATGTCCGGCCAAGTCTAGGCAATTTAAGCCATTTTCTTTATGTGCGTTAATCCAATTTTAAACCAATTTGTTCAGTCATTTCCATTCTTTAGTTCATTTGTCCATGGTGAATAAGTCCTCTAAAAGGAGAGAAGCATCAAATGGGAAGTAATTCTCAACATGAAAGAGAGATTATACCGTTGACAATGAATCTCCGTAGAGATTAAACCATTAAGCGCAAAACTCTAGTTCATGTATTGAATAACCATCAACCACTTGAAATAACTCTCAAATGAAAGAAAGAGGTGGCAAGTTGATTATTATAATGATGTTATTAAACATGGAAATTAGTTGAAGAAAAGCTAGAACAACATGCAACAAGCTATAGAAGTAAACTTAGGAGACAACAAATGAACTAATTAAAGCTTGAAGTAATTAAATAAATTAGGACAGCCCTAAAGTAGCCCCTAATAGGTGAAAAACAGTGGCTCAAAATGCAAGAAAAGATCCTAAAAAGCTAAACAACAAACAAAGGAAATAAGGCTAGTACGTAAGAACAAGGAGGGGTGGCTAACCCCTCCACCTTTGAAACCTCAAAGCATGATTTTTAGCCTCTGAAAATAGTCCAAAAACAGCCCAAAAAAAGTGGCTAAAATCATATTAAAAGAGCGTAAAAACATAGCCAAAAGCAAGGAGGTATGAAACTAGTAAGCAAGACTAAGGAGAGGTGGCTAACCCCTCCAATTTTGAGACTTCTAACCATGTTTTTCGGCCCTTTGAACCTCTGAAAACCAGTTTGTAAGCTAAGAAAAATAGTGATAAAACAGAGGGGATTAGCTATGGAGTAAGGTGCAAGAAAGGGTGTTAGCCCTCTCTACCTTTGGTAGCTTATTCAAACCCAAGTTTCAACACTTGAAATGGGCCCAAAACAGCACAAGAACACAAGAAATAGATAGAAATAAATTGAAATGAAAGCAAAACAAACTGACAAGCTTATACCTCTTGAAGAGAGTAAGCTTTGGTTATTGATCAAACTTGATTCCAAACATCCTCAAGTTTATGAAATATGGTTTGAAATTCTAGCAAAAAGCTTCAAGAACAAGCTCTAATGGTGTATGTATTGTGTATGTACAGCTAAAGAAGGGTTGAAGATCAAATGAGTAAGGAAGATGGTTTTAGCTCTCAAAGCCTTTTGGAAATTTTTCTAACCTTGAATTCTGAAAGAACAGGTTTTATTTATAGAGTTTGAGCCAATTTGGTCCAAAATATCTTCGTACAAAGATATTTGTTCAATTCTCCCCAGTAGTCTGTATGGCGCCACTAAGGCCCGGCCTGGCCTCGAAACACACGGACGAGCCTCAATAATGCACGGTCGGGCCTCAAAATACAAGGCAAGGTCTAAAAAAAACTCCGGTGAAATTTTCATTGAAGCCCGGCCGAGCCTTAATGAGGTACAACCTGTTCTCAATGGACCCGGCCGGGTCTCAATGACTACCCTTTAGGCCCAATTTCAAATGGGCATATCTCCCTCATCTGGACTTGGTTTTAGGTCATTCTTGAGTCCAAATTGAAGTCCTAGAAGTATAATTTCCAAAAGTGGTGTCCTCACATCTAAATTCTAAGTGTGAAAAGGGATATGCCTATTTTAGTGAAGGTTGCTCATTCTTTCTCAATGGTTTGATGCTCAACTTCTTCCGAAACTAGTTTTCTTCTCTCTCCTCCTATTTTCCTCAACTCTAAACCTATAAATAAGATGTTTTGAAATATTTTTTAAAAAAAATTTCACCTCCCTTCCATGTATCTCCACTTTGTCCTTACTCAGTTTATCAAAAAGTGCAATATTTTAAACGAAATGCGACCCTCGGAACATCATAGAAGTATTTGGAAAAACATTTTGAAAATAAGAGTTTTAAGGTCTAAAATAGTTTTGCCAAAATGGGATGCAAGGTTTGGGATTAAAGCTTGAATCCAGATTTCTTCACTGAGAATTCAAAAGATTGCACAATGTAACTTTCATTATCGAGTGTTTGGAATAAAGCGCCCAAGTCTTAAGGGCAGTCAAAAATGGGGTGTCTACACTATGGTCCAAGTTGGTTATGAAAAAATTACCACACGCGTGCCGCCCGCTCGCTTGGACTGGACTGGACTGGACCGGGCCGAGGTTAGGTCCAATTCGTAGATCTTGGACTTGAGGCTTGAGGCTTGCTGGAATGGGTTAGGTTTGGGTTAGGCTGGATTAGTGGCCTATCAACCTAATCTTTTTGGGTCAAATCTGTTAGGTGGCTGTTGATATATACAAACACACATGTGTATATTGTGTGTAACTCACAATCTTAAGACTCATCAGTTTTGCTGCGTTAGTTGGGTAGTTTTGCAAAAATTAAAGTCTACATTGATTGCAGAAAGGCTTCTCTTGTCTTTCCCATGGAGTACAAATAGAGATCAACTTCATTGGTTGTTCACACAGAACTTTTTGCTCTCAGATTATAGTCGGTCTGCTCCTATATAATATATTCTTCGTATGTGAGAGAGTACTACTATTGTTAGTTCGCTAGAGCTAAACAGAATGTGCTTCTGCATTAGCGGGTCTAAACCATCGTATTATAGAGATAGAGACCGACATACCTCCAGTACCCACGGTGACATGGTGAATCTATTTTAAGGAGACTGTTGTATCACACAGGTTTCAGTTTGCTTTCTTTTCCTTATTTTTGTTATATGTGTTTCTATTCATTAAGTTGTATGATTTAGTCCCATGATTTCTCATTCTATAAATCAAGTTAATTAAATATGACTCTGTTTGCTTATTTTATTTAAATTACATAATTTATACAATAATCTTAAAACAGATTTTATATTTCTCATGGAATTAACAAATAGATTCATTTGTAATTAGGATTGTACACTGTTTTTCCTTCTATTAGTATTTAGATAAGAAACAGTTTCATGCTAGTTTAGTAGATTGTTTCGCTGGGAGTTTTGCACATTGTATGGTTTATGTATATGTATAATAGTTGTTTAATATTGTTATTGTCTGAATATAAAATATTAAATCAGACCTGCACTGTTATGTTTATTTTCTGGAAAATCGAACTTGTATTTTATTATTTCCAAGAATTGTATCATTCCGTAGCCCACTGTTTCCCACTTGGAATTCCTGATTAGAATTCCAATGGATTTATATATATGTTATTCTCCTAATGCCTATAGATTTGAATTTGATATTTATGTTGGTAAATGTTGTTTCCATCTAGTTAACGATTCCAATTTATTTAAGTGAATAAATATATTTTTCATGTGATTTGTTTTACTACAGTTTTAGTTAGCAATTTTAAATTAATTTTAGATAAATATATTTTTCATGGGGTCAAGTCTAGAATAAGTATATCTCATGAGCATGATTCTTAGTTTTCTACCATGTTTTGCATGCTTTTTATTTTATAATTTTATAATGTAATTTGCATGCTCAAGAGTGTCTCATTTTTTTTTAGTTAAAGATAAAATGTTAATTATTTTCTAGTTTTCTGGTATACTCAACATGTTCAATATCTACTATATTCTAGTTTAATTCACATGTTTATTATTTCTTAAATTTTTAAGATAATTTGCATGTTCTTTATTTTCTAAATTTTAGTTTATGTTACGTACTTATTATTTGCATAATTTTATTTCTAGAATCATTTACATGTTAATTGCTAGAATTAATTACATGTTTACTATGCAGTAATTGCATATAACGCTTGCTAATTAATTTTAATTTAATTTTTAGAGTTATAAGTTTTTTGTAGCTTGTCTAGCTTTATGTTGAAGTTATAAGTTTATTCTGTAACTTGTAAAACTTTTAATTCTTTACTTTATTTTGCTATTAAGTAGATTGCGAAAAAGTTTAAAATAACTTATTGCTTTTATAGTTTCTTTCAATTGTTTTATATTTTGTTGTGGTTTTCTGCTAACTTTCTTTACAAGAATACCTAAGCGTGGAAAGGAGTTTTGGACCAAATAGAATCCTAATTGGATTGGTTTATATTTCTTATAACTGAAGCGATTTTTTGTTTAAGTTTTAGTTGTGGTTAATTTACCAATATGTTGGAAGCATTTTATTTGCTTGTAATTGTTGTAGCAAATTTTTTTTTTTTAATTGCTTGTGATTTGGTTGGCAATTTTTAAATTGCTTGTAAGTTTTGGAACTTGGTTTGTTTTAACTTAATTTATCCCCCGGGAACCTTAATTCTAAATTTGTATCCCATGGATTAAGAGTCAACATGCTCTTGAAAGTTTTGTTAAAGGTTAACTGCGTCTTAAGTGTGACCGGTGTGACCCCTCCAATCTTCTTGGAAACTTTCCTAACCACGTTCGATTCTAGGGTAAGTGGTGAGACTAGTTTTGAAGTAAATTTTCAACTTTGAGATTTTCTAGTGTTAAGTTTAGTTCCTATAAATATAGAATAATGAAATTCTATTGTATTTTTTTAGAAATTGCAACTGTAACTGCTATTGCTGTTGCTAATGTTGGTGGGGATCAAAACCCTGGGTCAACTAGTTTGCCAACCCCTATTGTGAGCCCTGTGGTCAACCCTGTTGCTATGATCTCCGTAATCAATCCTATTGTTACTCTTGCTATTTTGGAAGGACCGTTCGGCCATCATGAGTGCCCGGAGAAGTTTATTGAAGTGAATTTCAAGAGGTGACAGCAGAAGATGCTGTTCTACATGACTATTCTTAGTCTTGCAAGGTTTTTAAGTGAAAATCCACCAGCCATAGAAGGGAATGAGTAAGACAAGTAGAAACTCATGGCTCTAGATATTTGGAAGCAATCAAACTTCGTTTGCTGGAACTATGTTTTGAACGGCTTGGTAGATACACTGTTCAACGTGTTTTATGCCAAGAAGTCAATAATAGAGCTGTGGGATGCTTTGGACAAAAAGTACAAGACCGAGGATGCTAGGGCAACGAAATTTGTCGTTGGTCAGTTTTTGGACTTCAAAATGGTGGACTCAAAAACCGTCATTATCCAAGTCCAAGATTTTTAAGTGATTTTGCATGAGATTCATGCAAAGAGAATGTTACTAAGTGAATCATTCTAAGCAGTTGCTTTGATTGAGAAGCTGCCTAACGGTTGTAAAGACTTCAAGTATTATTTGAAGCACAAACGAAATGAGATGACAGTTGAAAAGTTTATTGTCAGGCTCCGCATTGAGGAGGACAACAAGAAGAAAGGGGGCAGTACCTCCATTGTGAAAGCAAACATAGTTGAGCATGGCCAATCCTTAGAGGCTAAGAAGAAACCACTAACCAACAAAAGCTCAAAGCTAGGGGCTAAAGGTGGTGTCTCTAAAAGGCCAGTTTACAAGCTGTAGGAACCTACTTTTAGGTTCAATGGAAAGTGCTTCAACTGTGGAAGCGATGGGCATCGGGCGGTTGATTGCTGCAAGAAGAAGAAGCCTTACAAAAAGTACCCACCATAGAACAAAAGTTGAGCTCACATGGCTATGATAGAGAATTTGTCACAAGATGTGGACTACATGCATTTGTCTACTATCGTCTCAGAGGTGAACATGGTGGGGTCCAACCCGAAGGAATAGTACCACTCGCTACATCTGTGCTAAGAAGAAGATATTTATAACTTTCGAACCGGTTTCAAATGGTGAGAGGTTGTTCATGGGAAATTCTGCGACCTCAACTGTTGAGGGAAAAGGCAAGGTGGTCCTAAAGATGACTTCAAGAAAAGAGCTAACTCTAAACGATGTCCTATATGTGCTGGACATTCGTAAGAACCTTGTCTCGGGATTTCTCCTAAGCAAGCATTGCTTCTGCGTGGTGTTTGAGTCTGATAAGGTCGTGTTGACCAAGAGCGGTGTCTATGTGGGGAAGGGGATATATCAGGCGATATATTTAAGATTAATGTAATGACTATTATCCCTAAAATGAATGAGAAAGCTTATTCTTCTGCTTATATGTTTGAGTCCCTTGAATTGTGGCATGGTAAACTAGGTCATGTGAGTTTTGACTCTTTGCGTAAATTAATCAAGTTAGAGCACATACCATCTTTCAAGATTAATCCAACTCATAAGTATGAAACTTGTGTAAAAGCAAAATTGACTAGGACTTCATTTCATTATGTTTATGTTGAAAGAAGTACTGAGCCTTTAGATTCAGTGCGTAGTGATGCGTGAATCATGTGGTGGCAACAAGTACTTCATCACTTTTGTTGATGGTTGCACTAAATATTGTTATGTGTATTTGTTTAAAAGCAAATATGAGGCGATTGATAAATTTATTCTTTTTAAGAATGAAGTTGAGAATCAACTAAGCCTAAAGATCAATGCTTTAAGAAGTAATCGTGGTGGAGAATGTAAATCTTTGTTTATTGAGATTTGTGCTCAATCTAGAATTATCCACCAAATTATAGCGCCCTACTCCCCTCAATTAAATGGTGTTGTTGAATGAAAAAATAAGACGTTGAAGGAAATGATAAATGCAATGTTGATAAGTTCTAGATTGCCACAGAACTTGTGCGGGAAATCAATTTTCTCCGCAAATTACATTCTAAATAGAATACCTAGAAAGAAAGTAGAAAAGACTCCATATGAATTATGAAAATGCTGCAAGCCTTTTTATAATTTTCTATGAATATGGGAGTGTCTTGCAAAAGTGGTGATACCTACACTCAGTTGGGTTAGGATAGGTCCGAAAATTGTGGATTGCATATTTATTAGTTATGCGCAAAATAGTAGTGCATATAGATTTCTTGTGCACAAGTCTGATATTTCAGATATACACAAGAATACCATTATGGAGTCAAAGAATGTATCCTTCTTTTAGGATGTGTTTCCTTGCCGAACCCGATGAGTTGATCAAAATTCTGAGAAGAAACTTGAAGATGATCCTAGTGATAGTGATCATGATGAGGAGGTAGATGAACAAAGGAGTAAGAGGGCTAGGACTTCCAAGTCCTTTGGTTTGGACTTCTTGACTTATATATTAGAGGGAGAATCTCAAAATTTTCATGAAACTGTGATTTCATCTGAAAGTCCTTTATGGAAAGAAGTAATCAAAAGTGAGATTGACTCCATCTTACAGAACTATAATTGGGAGTTAGTTGATCTACCCCCCAGGCAATAAGGCCTTGGGGAGTAAATGGATCTTTAGAAGAAAGATGAAAGTGGATAGGTCAATTGATAAGTATAAAACGAGGCTAGTTATCAAAGGATACAGGCATCAAGAAGGCCTAGATTACTTTGATACGTATCACCTATGATAAAGATTACATCTATTAGCATAGTAATTGCGATTGCCACTTTACGTTGTTTGGAGATACATCAGATGGATGTAAAGGCAACTTCTTAAATGGAGATTTAGATGAAGAAATCTATATGGAGCAACCTGAGGGATTTTCAGCTCCAGGGCAAAATAAGAAAGTTTGTAAACTTGTCAAGTCATTATATGGTTTGAAGCAAGCTCTTAAGCAATGGCATGAGAAGTTTAACAACACTATGTTGTCAAATGAGTTTAGAATCAATAAGTGTGACAAGTACATACATGTCAAAGACACAGACAAAGATTGTGTTATTTTGTGTCTATACGTTGATAACATACTCATTGTTGGTAGTAATAATGAGATGATTATAACTACCAAAAGATTGTTAAACTCTAAGTTTTACATAAAAGATATGGTCATTGCAAATGTAATTCTGGATATTAAGATTATCAGAACATCTGGTGGTATTGTACTTTCTTAATATCATTATGTTGAGAAGATACTTTAGAAATTTGGTAAATCAGATACAAGTGTGTCTAGGACACCGGTGGACTTGAGTTTTCATTTGACCAAGAATAATGGTAAAAGTGTCTCTCAGCTAGAATATTTTAGGGGTCATTAGGAGTTTGATGTATCTAATGAGTTATACAAGGCCGAATGTAGCCTACTCTGTTAGCAGGCTTAGTAGATACATGATTAATCCTAATGCTACTCATTAGAAGGACATTATGCGAGTGTTAGATTATCTATATTATATCCAGGATTATGGGTTGCATTATACCAAATACCCAGTGATGCTAGAAGGGTATAGTGATGCTAATTGGATATTTGACATAAAAGACTCCAAATCCACTAGTGGTAATGTGTTTACCCTCGGAGGGGTAGCTGTGTCTTGGAAATCTTCCAAGCAAACATATGTATCGAAATCAACAATAGAATCTAAGTTTATTGCTTTGGATAAAGTAACTGAAGAAGCTGAATGGCTATGCCAATTCGTTGAAGATATTCCACGTTGGCCGAAACTTGTGTCAGCTATCTGTATTCATTATGATAGCCAATCGGTGATTGAACAGGCACAGAGTAATATATACAATGGAAAGTCTAGACATATACGTCGTAGACATAATTCTATATTACAACTATAGGAGAAAAAATATGATATCAAACAAATTTTGACACAAAATGAAAAACAATGTTGATAAACGAAATTCAAAAAATGCAAAAATCGATTAAGAGAGTCGTAGAAATTAGGAAATTACTGTCATGAAAACACTTCTAATGAAAACAAACAATTAAAAATCAGAAATCATTTAAAATCATCAGAGTCTCTCAAAAAAAATAAAATAAAATAAAACCAAAATCATTCAAATCGAGCAAAACCACAACAATAATAGAAACACAGTTATGCACAATGTAGAATGTGTCCCTATAAACACTCATAAGCTTATTGATACAAATATTTTACCTTAAAATCGACCTATCTCTCTTAGAATTCCCAATTCTTTCTAGAAGAGCAATCAAATCTATCAATCCCTTGAATTCAGCTTTGAAAAATCAAGCTAAGATACCACCGATTCGATCGATCGAGATTTAGGGATTCGATCGAGAGAGAGAGAGAGAGAGAGAGAGAGGTTTGGAGAAAAAAATGAAATCCAGACTATTGAAGCTCAAACAATGAAAATAAAATAAAATAATGTATGAGTTAGTTTATTGGGGACCCACTAAAGTTGTAGGCAAAAAGTCACTAACATTTTTGCAACCAAATAGCTTTGTCTTAAAAATGTAATAGTATGATTAAATATTTTTGTTTTTAAATTCCTTCATTTTGTCTTTAACCGTATAATTTATACAAACAAATTATTTTTGTCCCTAAAAATTTGTCTTTAAAACTTTAATTTCTTGTAGTGAAATAAAAATGGAATGAAAAACCCCAGATTGAGTATTGTTCAATACTTTTGATTATAGGTAACATTTTGCATTTTATGTGAAGTGTTATATAATTACAGTAAGAAATAAGAAGAAGAAATTTTTTTTGTTGTTTCTTTGATATTAAATAGTTGTTTAATATTGGTTGTGAAACGAATGCATCCTTCAAGCATCTTTTATTTTATTGTTGGTTTTAGTTTGTGGTTATGATTTGGTAGTTATATGTGTTGAGATATGCTTCATAACATATGTACATAACAGATATACATCTGTAACTCCATCTTTATCATTATTTGTATCTATCATTATCTCATAATTTGTATAAGTAGCACATAATAGTTATGGAAATAACATAATACAAAAATCATTTTCCTTTGAATCCAATCATAATCATTACAGCAGATTGTTCTAGTTGGTATCAGAGCCCATGGCTTCTGAAATTTCATCCTCCAGTGCTACTCCTCCCTCCACCACAGCACCTTCACCCACCTCTCTTACTCATGTTCATCACTTCATCTCCCTCAAACTCACATCCACCAATTGTCTCTATTGGAAAACTCAACTTCTTCCTTACCTCCGTGGCCAATAACTCTACCGCTATATTGATGGTACCTTCTCTTGCCCACCATCCACAGTTGTCCTGAATGGCATCTTCACTCCCAATCTTGCACATGTGACTTGGCAATGTCAAGACCAACTCATCCTAAGCCTTCTCATTGCCTCTCTTTTAGATAAAATTTTACCTCTTGCCATCGGTTGTAATTCTTCTCGTACTCTTTGGCTCACCCTTGAGCAGTCCCTCGCCTCGTTGTCTCAAACTCAGCTTCTTCAACTTCGTTTGAGCCTTCAACAATTGAAATAAAATGATTGCTCTACCACTGCTTTTCTCAATGACGCCAAAACCATTGCCGATGAACTTGCAACTGCCGACACTTCTCTTTTTCCTTTCGAGTTCAATCTTTATGTTTTCCAAGGCCTTCATCCCGACTTCAATGATCTCATCACAACCCTCATGGCTCGACCATATCCTGTTTCCTTTTCGAAACTCCACAGTCTCCTTTTAAGCCATAAGTTTCTTCATCGCACCACGCCCGCACCAGCTCCAACATCTATTCCGCAGGCTCACTTTGCTCAACCCACCTCTCGTGGTCGTTTGCGTGGTGGTTTTTCTCGTGGTCGTGGTCACAGCCGTGGGCGCGATGGACACAATCGCCCTTCACTCAACTTTGGGTTCCGATTTTTTTGTGGTCCAGGCCTCCTTCCCACCCTATCTACTGATAATCGTGTTCGCTGCCAAATTTGCAATCGATCCAATCACACTACTCGTTAATGTTATTCTCGGTTTGACTGCCTGGTTGCTCCAAGTGCTCACTTCACTAGTTATTGTTCCGAGCCCACTTCCAATACATATGATGGCTTGAGTTCTCCTCCGTCATCCCAACTCGATTAGTTTCCAGATACCGGTGCTACACACCATGTCACCCCCAATCTCACTTCTCTCTCTCTCAAGTTGATGACTACCATTGTACCTCTCATCTTCGCATTGGTAACGGTATGGACATTCCAATCACCCATATTGTTTCCTCCACTCTTCATTCTTCCTCTCGTTCTTTTCGTCTTAACTCCATTCTTCATGTTCTTACTTTTCAAAAATCATTACGTTTTGTCCATCAATTTACTAAAGATAATAATGTGTTTTTTGAATTTTATCCCACCTATTTTTTGATTAAGGATCAACTCACCAATAGAACTCTTCTCCACAGCATGAATGAAAATGGTCTTTACCGGCTCTCTCCAACCTGTCCTCCACCCCCTGAAGCTCTCTTCTCTAAAGTTGTATCTTCTCTTTGCTGGCACCGTCGTCTTGGTCACCGCATGAGCGTGTTTTTCGTCTTAACCTTCAAACTCACACTCTTCTAGTTCAACATCTACGAACTCGCACCCCAATGTGTCGTGCCTGTCCTCTTGGCAAGTCCTCCAGACTTTCTCTACCATCCTCTCCTAGTCGTAGTATGGCTCTTTTAGATTTAATTTTTAGTGATGTTTGGAGACCTTCCTCATTTCTTTCCATTGAAGGTCATAAATATTTTGTAATCTTTATTGATGACTGTTCTAAGTTCATTTGGTATATTTCCATGTTTAATAAATCTAACGTGTTTCATATTTTGCAAAATTTTAAAAGTTTGGTTGAACGGCAGTTTTCTCGCAAGATTTAAATTATAAAAACTGATTAGGGTGGTGAATATCGTAAACTAAATTCATAATTTCAAAACTTGGGTATTATTCTCCGCCTTCCCTACCCACATACGCATGAACAAAATGGTTTGGTTGAACGACGTCATCGTCACAATGTTGAAACCGGCCTAACCTTTCTCGCTCATGCTTCTGTGCCGCATAAATATTGGCATATTGCATTTGGCACTGCCATCTACCTCATTAACCAAATGCCCTCTAAAGTCATTAACAATATCTCTCATATTCAATGCTTGTTTTCTAAATTGCTCGACTATAAATTTTTAAAAAAAATTGGCTACCTTTGTTTTCATTTCTTCGTCCCTATAACACCCACAAACTTTATTTTCACTCTGCCCCTTGCGTGTTTCTGGGGTATAGTCCATCTCATCTTGGCTATCGTTGTCTGGACACCTCCATTGGTCGCCTTTATATTGTCCGTCATGTTCAGTTTGATGAATTCACATTTTCTTTCTCTACATCCTCTGCCTCTTCGCACTGACCCCACCTACCAATTTCACATCCCTTCCTTATTGCCCCCATTCACGTGTCCCCACCTCCTTTTCCACCTACATCGTCCCACTCCCCACCTCCAACTATTGTTGTACCACCGAACCATCCCACACCCACTACCCAAATAGATGACGTTGTTGCCTCTCCTGTACCCACCCAGCTACCCACAGCTCCACACACTACTGCCTCCCCTATCCCGTCCCTTACCTCTCTTGCTATGAGTCCCTACACTCCACTCCACCACACTTGTGGCCTCAACCTTATAGTTGACCTCCACTCCTCCCCCGCCTCTATTCCTTGCCACACTCATCCCATGCTTCTCTAGAACATGTCGATCCAAGCCAACGCCTTACTTACTACGTATGTTTCTACCAACTCGGTTGAACCCACATGCTTCACTTCAACCAACATATCTCTCATCTAGCGCAAGGCTATGACCGAGGAACTCAATGCCTTAATCCGTAATGGCACTTGGAGCTTACATCCGGTCACTCCTCGTATGAACATTGTTGGCTATAAATGGGTGTTTCGGGTTAAGCATCGGGCTAATGGTTCGATCGAGCACTATAAGGCGCGCTTAGTTGCCAAAGGCTGTCATCAACAAAAGGAGCTTGATTACTTTGACACATTCAGTCCCGTGGTTAAACCCACGACTATTAGAACCGTTTTGTCTCTTACTGTCTCCAACAATTGGTCCATTCGACAACTCAATGTGCATAATGCCTTTCTTCATGGGTACCTTCAAGAAGATGTCTACATGCATTAACCCCCTGGGCTTGTCGATGCCGCTCATCCATCATTCGTCTGCAAGCTTCACAAGTCCTTATATGGCTTGAAACAAGCCATACGTGCATGGTTCTCTCATCTGATGGGTTACTTGCTTCAGTTTCACTTCACTGCATCCAAATCTGATAGCTCGTTGTTTGTAAATCGCCATGATGGTATTGTCATTTATATTCTTATTTATGTTGATGATATCCTCATTACCGGCAATTCCACTTCTTATCTTCAACAGCTGATTTCCAAACTAAGCAATGAGTTCTCCATCAATGATCTTGGCACTTTGAATTACTTCTTAGGCATTGAAGCTTGCAAACACTCCCACGATCTGTTACTCTCTCAACGCAAATACATCCTGAACCTCTTAAATAAATCAAGAATGATGCTCGCCAAGCCCGTTCAGACACCTTTTGCAACCACCACCAAACTCACTTCGGCAACTGGCACTCCTATGGCCGACCCTTCCCACTATCATATGGTGGTCGGTTCCTTGCAATATCTTACTCTTACTCACCCGGACATTTCCTTCTCCATCAACAGGGTGTGTCAATTTATGCACTTCCCCACCGAACACCATTGGCGGGTTGTGAAACGGATCCTTCAGTACCTCAAGGATGCATCCCACTATGGTCTCTTGCTTCAACCCTCTTCTTCTACCAGTATTCAAGCCTTTTCTGATGCCAATTGGGCTGGTTCTATTGATGATTGCAAGTCTACAGGTGGTTATGCCATCTATTTTGGTAACAATCTAGTTTCGTGGTGTTCTCGTAAGCAATGGACAGTAGCCCGATCCGCCACAGAATCTGAATATAAAGCCTTGGCTAATGCTTCTGCCGAAATCTCATGGTTCCAATCTTTACTCACTGAACTTGGCATTCGGATATCCTCTCCACCTATTCTCCGGTGTGATAATCTTGGCACCACTTACTTGTCTGCCAATCCAGTTTCCATGCGCGGACTAAACATGTTGAAATTGATTTTCATTTTGTCTGTGAAAAGGTTGCTTGTAAGGAACTTTACATTCAGTTTATCTCTACAAAAGATCAAATTGCCGACATCTTTACTAAAGGATTACCTTCTCAAGCTTTTCATTTCTTTGGGGACAAGCTGAAAATTTGCTCATCGGAATGTTACGCTTGAGAGGGGTTGTTGAGATATGCTTCATATCAGATGTACATATTAGATATACATCCGTAACTCCATGTTTATCATTATTTGTATCTATCCTTTGTATCTATCCTTATCTCATAATTTGTATAAGTAGTACAAAATAGTTATGGAAACAACATAGTACAAAAATCATTTTTCTTTGAATCCAATCATAATCTTTACAGCAGATTGTTCAAGTATATGTTGGTGGATTGTTGCCAAATAGGTGTTAGTGCACTCTTTGTTTGCATTTATGTTGGGAAAATCATGAATCTAGGTGATAGTTTGAATTTTGGCTTGTAAAAATGATATTTGTACCTCATTTTCTACACATTACATCTAGCATTGTTGCTTGGATTGGTATAGTAGTATTTTAGGATGGTAAGAAAGTTATGCAAAGTGAAATATATATATATATATATATATTCCACCCATCCCAAAATATTAGTCTATTATTCTATTTTTTATTCTAAAAAAATATTAGTCTTTTTTCAAAAATCAATGAATAAAATAATACGAATTTACTATTTTTCCCCTCCTTTAAATTCATTAATAACATAAAAAGTATAATTATGACAATTGATATTCTAAAAAAAATGTACTATCAAAGAGTAATTTTAGAAAATTAATATTTTTAAAATATAAAAACTGTACTATCAAAAAAAGTTAGATTCCCCTAAAGAGACTATTATTTTGGGACGGATGGAGTATTAAAAATTCTTAAGGAACTATAGAGGTATGTGTATCCCAGGTGAGATTTGCACAATGATATTCGAATGAAGGTATTCAATTGGGGATCCATTGGTATCATATAAAGATTTCTTCGTGTTAGATAACACATCGATCAAGAATCCAATTTGGATTTTTTTTTGGGATAACTATATAATTTTTTATTTTTTAATTTTCTTAGTTCTACAAAAATACATTCCATATCTTGAACTGAAATCTTTTATCATATGATTTTATTACGTGACAGTGAGTTTAAGTGTAAGATGTTGATAATTTATAAACTACACTCCAGGTTAGTTGGGGCCATATTGTGTTTGGTTATGCCCTAGTATAGTAACATATATAGGTCTCATTTACTTGATGATGGTCAGAAGAGTTTTATGTCTCTTTCACAGTAGATTCATATCTCAATTCCAAGGCTGCATATCTCTCTAATTTGATGGTGAATGGATCACATGTAAGAATTTATTTTTAATTAGGTTGCTAATAACTATGTTTTGTTTAGTTTGTGAAAAATAGGTTAAAAGTGATTCAGATAGATTGACTAGTATGAGTCCAAAATTAGTATTGTAATCCATAAGATTTTGGGTCGTGGTCCATCTTAGTGAGTTTATTATTTTATATGTGACTTATTTTAAGTTATTTAGGTTCCTTAATAGAAGAGTTGTTTTAAGCCCACTTTGTTAAGTGGCAAATCATGTTTTAAGCTCGCTATATTTGGTGGCAAATCCGCGTCTTTAAGCCCACTTGAGGTGGCAAATTCAAACCATTTTCGCAGACAAACATGAGTTGAGTTGCTCCAATTTTTGCAATTTTAGTCTATACTTGCTTGTGTACGCTACATAGTAATGTTAGCTAATAATCAGAACAAGAACACACAATGTTTATAAAACATCACATCATGATTAGTAGAGGCCGATCTTTGATCGGGCGAGCGTGGGTGCTTATTTTAGGACCTTCCCTCTTGTACCTAAGTTCCCGAGCCGAGGTAACTTTGGTGATGACGGACACGTCGCCTTCGGCACGAGTTAGGGTTTCCTAAATTTTCCAAAAAAATAAAATATTTAGGTGGCGACTCTGTATCTGGCAAAGCAGTCCAATTTTGGCATTATTTGATTTAAAATCGATTTTCCAAAAAGGTTTTCCGAATTTCAACACTTTGGTGTTTATCAGTTTCATATTGTATTGTTGAGACTAGATTCAGAACTGTGGGAGTCTGAACTGTGAGGCCTTCTTTTCAACCCTTTTTGAAAGGCGGGGCACGAAAAAAGGCGAGTCCATAATTTCTGGCGACTTTGCTGGGGATTTAGAGAACTTGACTTGAACTCATTATGTGTTATTTTATCTACACTTATGTGTTTCTTTGCATTTTCATTTGCAACGGTGAGCTTAAGTCACAGTGTTTGCCATCTGATATTCCTGAGCGGTTTGCTGAAGGCTTGCTTGGAAAAGTTTGCCAAAAAGTTGACCGGTTGGGGGCTCTGCCACGATGGGAACACAACCCTTGGATCTGGACAACCACTGTACCATTTGATCCTCCTTTCACTTCTCGGTGTTAGGTGTGAGAAGTATATTAGGTGGTCTTGCTGAGGTACCCTTTTTGACCAATCGACCAAGTTGCATATCGAAAGCCATAGAGACTGTTCCAAACTAGGACAGGTTGCTCACTCGAATGCAGAAATTGTTTGAAACCACTTGTTTGCGTAGTGAACCCCTAGCTCCTGACGAAATTAGGACAGGGTAACCCTATCCCATCATAGGGGTGTTTTGGCTCTCATTTGCTTGATATGTGCTGTTAGAGTGAAACTCTATAGGAATGTATGTATCAGTTATAAGTTTGGGTATCAGTTTTAGGGAAGAAATTTAGGGTAGAAATCAGTGCTTGAGTACAATTGTCCAAGCTTATGATTACAAGTGCGTGTTGTTTCTGTCTGAGCCAAGGTGCCGTGCGGTTTCTGATTTTTGTTTTTTTTTGCTTTATTTTCTTTTTGCAAGGTAGTTTTACACCATTTCTTCAGACGAGTCTGTTACCCCCTAAGCACTCTAGACTCGGGTAAGGCGACTTTACCGATCCGGGGATCTTGTGAGAGGAGAACCAGTGTTTGCTTCACTCTCGCCGATTACTAGACGGAGGAGGATTCGACAGAATTCGCCAATTCAGCAGTCATCGTTTACCTCGCCTGTGGCCAGTCAGGCCCAATCATCTACTTCCACTCCAGACAGAGAGTTTTTGCCAGTTCCGGCAGTTCAAAATCCTCCAGTCACTATGGAAGATATACTTTGACAACTCTAGCAAACTATTGAGGCTATGTAGCTAGATGCTGCTCGCCAAGTGGAAGTCATTGCCTGCCAAGCAGAAATTGCAATCCAGCAGGCTGAGTTGATCGCTAGGCTGGAGCAACAACAGCCGCAGCAGGCGGCAGCCTCTACATCCCATCTACCTCCTGTAAACATTCCGGTACCCGGAGCTACTGCTTCCACAGCTAATGTCTAGGAAAATGTGGGCAATCCAGTGGATCTGATTCCACCCCAGACCTCTAAAGCACCGGTATATCAAACAGAGGCCCCATTTGAGTTTGAGGTCAACCCTATTGCTTTGAAAGTCAACAAGCTAGAAAAGTTCTTTAAGTGGGCACAAGGTATGAATACAATCCCGGATATAGAGGATGGCCATACTGATGCAGCAGTGACCTTGCTGGACAGATTCAAGATGTCGCATATAGACCGGTTTGATGGTTCAGGGGATCCTATGGTCCACTTGCAGCTCTTCTTAGATATATTGCGGCCTATGGGCCTATCTAGACTTCAGAAGGTCTCACTCTTCGGCCGGACCCTGTCGGGTATTGCGGCCATTTGGTACA
The DNA here is from genome assembly GCF_004153795.1 of Camellia sinensis. Lineage (NCBI taxonomy): Eukaryota > Viridiplantae > Streptophyta > Magnoliopsida > Ericales > Theaceae > Camellia > Camellia sinensis. The sequence continues at coordinate 1,548,111 of NW_021025260.1, forward strand.
CCAAGCTAGAAGACTCTGTGAAACGAAGTTGGGATGAGATGGCCGAGGCATTTGTAGCGCAATACTCCTATAATATCCAAATCGAGGTCACAACTCGTGATCTTGAAGCAACTCGTTAGGAGCCGAAGGAGGGCTTCTCGGATTTCGTAACAAGGTGGACGGCAAAGGCGTCAATGATGATGACCCGACCATCTAAAAAGGATCAAATTAGAATGATAGTCCGAAACCTACAGGGGAAAATTACTGTAGAAAATGATTGTCTTGCCCTTATTCACATTCGCTGATCTTCATGAGATAGGAGTTCACATTGAGGATGCGATGAGACAGGGTTTGATAAATGACGAGAAGGAGCAGCCCAAGAGGCCTTTCACACACAGTTCCAATGTGACTACGAGTGGTAGTGCAGCTACAAGGCCTTCTGATGTGGGTATGGTCACCACCACACCTAAAACTGCTAACTCCTTTGCCGGTACATCCAATACAACCTCACAAACCTTGAGCCACAAACCTCGAGGCCAAAGGGTCTTCACCCCGCTATACATGTCCTTATCTAAAGCCTTAGGGGTCTTAATCAAAAAGGGGCACCTTAAGCCACTAGAGCCTCGCTCCCTACCCGATCCTCTTCTCCTGAAACACAACCCGGCCAAATACTGTGCCTTCCACCAACAATATGGTTATGATACTGATCTATGCTTTAGATTGCGTCATGAGATTCAAGATTTCATTGACAATAAGGCGATAGCGCCCCCTGAAAAACCCAATGTCACTACAAATCTCCTTCCACCACATAACCAGGCCTCTCTACCCCGGCAAGTAAACCTCATCCATACAGTGGTCATCCCTTATGACCCCGGTATATATATCACCCCTTCCCATCTACCCAAGTCGACGTTGTTCATCCCGAAAAGCATGGATCTGTACATTATGAACGCATCCACATCCCCACTCAAACCTTTGGTGGTGACCGTGGTAAATAAAGGTAGAGTAGCCTTGGTGGAGAATGGAAATGTTAGTTCAGTGCCTGAGGGCTCCGTGAACTTATCTGAGGAGGAATACAACCCGTGCCGCTACATTGTACCAACTAATCAGGCCAAACCAGAGCTGGAGTTGCCAACAGGAATAGAGGTCAGTGTATTCTGGGAGGATGACTCGAGCCAAGGTCTGGATGATCTAGCAGAACTGGAAGAAGACTTGAAAAATCTACAGTTCTATGATGAACAAGATCTGGGAAATGTATAGATTAATTGGTTTGATCTGAACGGGTCTACAGACAATTTGGGGTGGCTTAGTGATGAACTTGATATAGATGAGAAACTTGAATTGAAGCTGGAAAAGCAAGAAGCGGGAACCGTTGCAAAGGCTGGAATAGCTGATAGAAAGGTACGCTGCTGGAAGACGCCGGTCTGAAATAAGTGGCTCAGGAATTGAGCATTGTTAGTACTGCTGATATAGAGTAAGAAGCCGCACTGAAGCGGTTTGAACAAGAAAGGGACGGGAGTGGTCAGAAAGATGGAAAAACAAAACCCCCTGCAGGGAATGATTGTGATGTTGACGTGGGAGTAATTAAGATGAAACTGGACAATTGTCTGTCGGTTGCCAGAGAGTATGGTGGGAAGATGATGATCTGCATCTTGCCCACACTAACGAGAGTTGGAGCCAAGACCTGCCAGACGACACTTGGTACATTGAGGAGGTAGATCATATGACTAAAAGCAGGCGGTACTTCAAGCCTCACACTTGGGCCAACCCAAAGCATCTGAAAAGGACAAGGCGGCTAAAAAATAGAGGGAGAAACTGTTAGAGGAAGAAGCTGTACTAAAGCAGCTAAAGAAAATCTAAGCCGACATATCTATCTAGGGGTTGCTTATGGCTTCGCGCATGTATCGGCAAGCTGTCCTATCAACAATAGATAAGGCCAAGCTGTCTATCGACACAACCCCAGAACAATTAGTGGGACTTGTGCTTCGCCGACTTTGACCTTCTCGGATAAGGAATTGCCACTCGAGGGCTCTGTGCATAACAAACCCTTATACATCTCAGTTGAATGTAGAGAGAAGTGGGTGCCGGTTGTATTGGTTGACACTGGGTCTACGATCATTGTTTGTCCATCGCCCATGGCCTATGCTATTGGCTTGAAGCCAGCAGACTTCATATCTATCGCCCAGGTGATCCGGGCTTACAACAACATGAGCAGAGAAGTGATAGAAACAGTGCAAGTCAGAGTACAAGTTGGCCCGGCACAACAGGATATTGAGTTTCACGTCTTGGATGTTCTGACCACTTTCAACTTACTCCTTGGAAGGTCGTGGCGCCACCAGGTGAAAACTGTTTCTTCCACTCTTCATCAGATGTTGAAATACCCCCATGGGAAGGGGGTAACCATTGTGCTTGGAAATTCATTTATATATCCTTCGTCTGAGGTCACTACACTAGTATTGGAGATTGTACATGGCGATGAGGATGTTTTCCTATTTGGGTTTACCTTGGCTGAGACCCGGGTGGTGCAAAATATCTTGGCTATTGATGAGGGGTTGTACGTTAGTGCTCAATCAGTATACCTCATGAACAAGCTACAACATATACCCGGGATGGGGTTAGGAAAGAGCGGCCGAAAGAGGGTTACTGCACTAGTTGAAGTGCCACATAACCCTTATGCCTTTGGCTTAGGCTATATGCCCACCAAAGAGGACTAGGTGAGGAAAAGGAAGGAAATGGCAGGAAGAGCCAAAGCTAAGCAAACTAGGAAGCACTATGAGCTTGTGCATAGGCCAATTTAGGGAACTTTAAACGGCCGTTTTATCAGGGAGGGGGAAGACTTCCCATTTTGTGGCTTTCCTGAGCCATGGTTAAACTTCGAGAAGCGACGTCTACCCGGTTTCGAGATTTTCTTCGACCTATAGCTGCAAGAGTGTGAAGCCACAGAGGAATAGATTGAATTAACTGCTGAGGCTGAACAGAGTGCAGAGGGTGAGTCCAACAACAATGAACTTGAGATAGGAGTAGCACTGGTGTGTCTCCTTTCGGATCCTTAGATCAAACTAGAGAGCTTGGGAGATGGCTTCACCGTTTCCATGATTGGAGACCAATTAGGTGTGGACCCTTCTGGCAGTATTCTGGATGCATCTAGCGCACCCTCTCTCATTTAGCAGCTAGAAGAGGGCTTTCTGTCCAGCAGTTCTGAATCACGTAGTGAGCCAGAATCTGATTCCACAGAGTCTGTGGAGTCGGAATCAGATTCCAGTTTCTCTGAATCTGAGTCTGGTATTCCTGGGGTTGATAACTCGGATGCCATAGTTTTGTCTAGGTCATCTTTTTCCTTTCCTTTGAGTCATTTGTAACCGAGGAATTAGATGAGCCGGAACTTTTGAATGTGAATACCACTACAATTTCCGAGTACTTCTCTGTGCCACTTGTGTATTGCATTGATCATGACTTTCAAAAATTTGATAAAAACAACGAGGAAGGAATTCCTCTGGTTTTGAAACATTTGATTGATCGAGAGGAGTAGAGGTTTGTAAAACCCCTTGTTGATGAAATCATTTCAATTTATGTGGGTACTGAGAAGGATCCATGTCTGGTCCAGATCGGGTCCACGTTGTTTTCGGAGGAACGCGAGCACTTAGTCACTTTATTAAAATATTTCAAGGATGTTTTCGCATGGTCCTACGAAGACATGGCTGGAATTGATCCTGAGATTGTACAGCACCGGATCCCTCTTGACCTCGAGGCTTGACCTGTCAATCAGAAGCTACAAAGAATACGTCCATATTGGGCTTTGAAGATTAAGGAAGAGGTCACCAAGTAGATAGATGCAGGGTTTTTGCTAATATCTGAGTATTCGACTTGGTTGGCCAACATTGTTCCGGTGCTGAAGAAAGATGGTAGAATTCGAGTTTGTGTGGACTTCAAAGATCTGAACAAAGCTAGTCTGAAGGACGACTTTTCCCTACCGTACATCAACAAGTTGGTGGACTTTATCGCAGACCATGCGCTACTCTCTTTCATGGATGGGTTTTTCGGGTATAACTAGATTTTGATGGCACCCGAGGATATAGAGAAGACTGCCTTCACTACGCCATGGGGAACCTACTGCTACAGGGTGATGCCGTTCGGTCTGAAAAATGCTAGGGCTACTTATCAACGGGCTGCAACCACTATCTTACATGATGTGATCCATAAAGAGGTCGAGGTATATGTGGACGACATGATTGTCAAGTCCAAGGAAAGAGAGGGCCACTACATCGCCTTGAAAAAAATTCTTCCAACAGATTAGAGAATATCGGTTGAGGCTGAATCCACAGAAATGCACTTTTGGTGTCATAGCCGGGAAAATGTTGGGGTTCTTGAGTACACAGAGGGGCATCAAGGTTGATCCTTCCAAAATCAAGGCCATCCTATAAATGCCACCACCAAGGACTGAAAAGGAGGTGCGAGGCTTTCTAGGTAAAGTGCAATTCATAAGATGGTTTATTACAAAATTAACCTTGTGGGAGCCGAATAAATAGCAGAATTAGAAGTGTACGCTCTAGAAGATAGACATTACTCGGCTCTAACCTGCACGATCAGGAGGCCGAATACAATAAATAGGTTGAGTAACTATTGAACTATAGGGCCGAATAAATAAGCGGATAGTGAGCGAAAAGTGGACTGGGCCCCGAGGCCCTGGAAACGAGTATAAATAATGGAACAACAATCTAAGAAAGGTATGTGGGAACTAGTATGCTTAACTTAAAATACAAGTAACCTAGAGAGAGTAGAGACTGACTTGTCCGTCGGAGTGCTAATTCTGGCATCCCCGACCAGAGTGTTCATTTCTTTCCAGGTGTCTATTTGAGGATCACGAGTGTCTCCCAGGATCAGAAGAGTATTTCCAAACCATATCCCCACAATTGGCACCGTCTGTGGGAATACTCGAACACATCCATGGCGGGCGTAACAGAAGATCCTCGATAGTCACTGATGAAACCACGTAGAGAGACGACCTCACTCTAACAAACATGCTTGGACTGGAGACTATCCCCATAAGACGCGCTTTGAACTTTGCCTCACCCTCGACTTTAGAACATGAGGCAATGCAAGCGATCATGGAACAAGCAAAGCAAAACGAGCAAAGGTTGGAGCACATGATCGCTGAAAACAAACGTCTCCATCAGGATTTGGCCTTGGAGGTGGCAAAATCCAAACAAGTTGTACGCCAAGATCCGGAACGACTTGTGAGGGCAGGTGGTCGACAATCTCGAGCCCGACAACAAGACACTGATAGTGATTCCGACTCATTATCCCCAGAGCCCAAGAAGAAGGGACGATCTCAAACTTTCAGCTCCTCTAAAGAGAGTCCACGTATAAGGCATAAGCGCAGACGAAACAACTCAAATGAAGAAGACCAGCATGATCCCTTTGTACGACGGATCGCCAGGGCAGTTCTGCCCAAAAAGTTCAAAGCTCCGTCATTCACTCTCTATGATGGAAAATTAGACCCCACCGATCACATCCGTCACTACAAGTAAGCCATGACATTGCATGCAGACGATGAGGCCCTTATGTGCCGAATATTTCCCAGCCGTTTGGGACCATTGGCTATCAGGTGGTATTATAAACTAGAGCCGGCTTCGATCAAAAGCTTCCATCAATTACAGAAATCCTTCAGGGCCAGATTCATCACCAACGAGGTCCAGCCAAAACAAGCTGACTCTCTCTGGGCAATGCCGATCCAGCCAGGAGAAACATTAAGAGCGTATTCGGCGCGCTATTGGGAATGCTTTACCTTGTTGGTGACGCTTGCAACGACTCCATGGCCGTCACCGCCTTCAAAATGGGTTTGCATCCTGACCGTGCTCTCCTCAGTTCTTTGACCAGAAGACCTCCCAAGACGGTCTGGTTGTTGATGAAGAAAGTTGAAGAATACTGTAAAGTGGAAGATGATGCTTTGCTGGTTAAAGTCGGAAACACGACCACCAAGACAGCTCTTGAAATTGCTCAGCCAATAAATTCTGTGCCACCTCAGAGCCCTGTACCACGGCATCGGGCCAAACGGGACAAGAGACGGGATTCCTGCCGATCAAGCGACCAATGCTCCCACCGAGAAAATGAACAACTGCAAGTTGACAACAGGCGCATGAGGCGCCCCGACAAGAAATATACGGAGTTGACAGAGTCGATCAATGCGGTTATGTCCAAAATCCAACACCTTCCATTCTTCAAATGGCCGTCGAAAATGGTGGGACTTCCCGACACGAGAAGATGGAATAGACAGTGTGAGTATCACAAGGACCATGGCCATGATACCGAGAGTTGTTACGCATTGAAGGATCACCTAGAGGAATTGGTACAAGATGGCTGGCTACAGCAGTACGTCCGAAAAGGGAACCCAACCAAAGCAATAGCCTTGAGACAAGATTCACCTCCGCTCGGCGTGATCCACATAATATACAGCCTGTCAATGTCATCGGCGGTGCATACGATTCAGTCGAATCCCGGCCCTAAAAATCAACTCACTCCAACTAAACGGCCCCATGAAGCCACAGGCATTACTTTTGACGATTCAGATTTGGCTGGAGTAACACTGCCCCACATTGATCCCTTGGTGATTGAGTTACACATAAACTGATTCACAGTTGAGCGCGTACTTATTGATCCAGGGAGCACATCGGAGGTTATGTACTACAAGACATTTACCAAACTCGGCCTCTCCGAAACAGATCTCTCTCCGGCCCCTTATCCACTATTCGGCTTCAACGCCAATCCAGAGTACCCGTTGGGGAAAATCACATTACCTGTTCGAGCGGGCTCTCGAACAGTGGTGGTGGAATTCTTGGTCGTCAAGCTGCCATCGCCGTATAATCTCATCATGGGGCAATCTTGGTTGCATGTTATGCAGGCCATGCCTATCTTGGTTGCATGTTATGCAGGCCGTGCCTAGCACCTATCACTAGTTGCTCCGTTTCCCGACAGAATGAGGCATTGAGCAAATCCGTGGCTCTCAGAAATCGGCACATGCATGTTATCTCCTTGCTCAAAAGACACCAAAGGAGTTGCAAGTGAACTCTATTGAGGTAATAGATCAAGAAATCCTCGACGATGTTGGGTGGCTCCTAAATGAAAAGGCCACTGAAGACCTAGATCGAGTTGAAATCAACGACAACCCAGACAGGTTCTTCATGGTCGGCGCCTCCCTCAATCAAGCCGACAGACAGCAGCGAATTTTCTTCCTGCTCGGCAACCTTGATGTATTTGCATGGACTCCATATGAGATGCCGGGTGTAGATTCGTCTGTTTCACAACACCGTTTAAATGTTGACCCTACATGCAAACCGATCATTCAGAAAAGCCGGCGATCAGCCGCAGAGCACACTGCCGCAGTTGTTGACGAGGTTGACCGGTTGCTTGATGCCGGGGAAATCAGGGAAGTGACTTACCCTACATGGCTCTCTAATACTATGGTTGTGAAGAAGAAAAATGGTTAAAAACCTTTGGATGTGTTCCGATGTTTATCACCACTCCCTGCTTTGGTTAAAAGCAATTGGATGTGTTCCAATGTTTATCACCACTCCATGTTTTGGTTAAAAGCATTTGTACATGTTCCGATGTTTATCACCATTCCTTGTTTTGGTTAAAAACATTTGGATGTGTTCCGATGTTTATCACCACTCCTTGTTTTGGTTAAAAACATTTGGACGTGTTTCGATGTTTATCACCCCCCCCTGTTTTGGTTAAAAACATTTGGATGTGTTCTGATGTTTATCGCCACTCCTTGTTTTGGTTACAAACATTTGGATGCGTTCCGATGCTTATCACCGCTCCCTTTAGTCAAGAACAATCGGGTGCGTCCCGGTGTTCACACCATCCATTCTCTCCTTCCGTGTGCAACGCATTAGGATCTTGTTTGACAGCTCGGGTGCCCGACAGTTGTGTTATTCTTTTCCTTTCCTACGTGATGCGTAGTTAGGTTTGCATAATTTTCTTACATCCTTTCTACATGAAATGTGGTTTGGCTTGTGATTCTCATGCGTGGCGTGTTTGATTATTTCTTTTCATTTTAGAGGTTGCTATACCTTACTTCAGTTTGTTTGACTATAGCATTTCTTTGCATAACATTTGCATCTAAATGTTTCATTACAGCCTCATTGCATGATCATAAGTTATGTTTTTGCATCGTGCATATCATTTGCATCTTACCCCAGAACTATGCTGGTTTGATTCCTTGCAAAGTGATACGTAGGCAGCCTGTGGGCACAACCATTTGCTTTATCTTGCTTGTCTATTTGTCCAAGTCTATGGCTTTGTCAAAAATGGGTTGTCTCTAGGTTTTGACATTCACTCTCATTATTTCATGACTTCCGAGTTTTGTCAAAGAGGGGTAACTGTAGACACCCCATTTCTGACCGTCCTCAAGACTTGGACGTCATCGTTTATGCACTCGATGATTGTGTGTTTGTGTTCATTTTGAGCGCCCAAAGTCTTCAGTAGAATGCCCTGTCTTTGAGCCTTTAAACCTTGTTCTTTCTCTGCCTTGTTTTGGACCAAAACTTGGTGTCTGGGCCTCTTGGTGACCTGTCGGCCACCCCCCAAGGTTGTCAGCCATGGATGTGGCCGGTCGGCTATCAGTGGTAGCCGACGGCCACCAGTCTCTTTTTCTAGATATTTATTGACAGTTGTGCCAGCTGTTGTTCACTAAGCTGCATCTTCATACACGTGTATGGAAGGATGTATCTAAGCTCAAGGGGTGTTTTTCTATAAATAAGGGGGTTCCTCTCCCATTTTTGAGGGTTAGCATTTTTAGAACAAAAATATCTCTCTCTCTCTAGAATTCTCCCTCTCTTGATATTTTGTGCATATTTGCTTACAAGTCCGTAGCTTTTGCACACTAACCCTCAACCAAATACTCTCATCTTTGGGCTGAGATAACTTGGGACCTAATTTGAGCTCTAAAAGGAGGTTTGAGCTTGAATTTGTGGCTGTTTAGTGCTTTGCTTCAAAGGTATAGAACTTACCTTTCTTATACTTGTTTTGTATACTTATTTTGCCATCCTTTTTAACTGTTTTAAGGCTGGTTTTGAAGTGTAAAAAACTCTATTTTTATGACCTAAAAATGGTGGTTTGAGGCTATCTTGGGTTAGGGGATGGTCCACCCTTCTTTTCTCTTTGTTTGTTAAGCTTTTGTGCCATCTTTTCATCACTTTCAAAACAACTTTTTTGGGCCTTTTAACCACTGAATCTCAAAGGTTTTTCAGTTGTAAAAACCTTGTTTTGAAGTCCAAAATTGGAGGGGTTAGCCTCCCCTCTTTGTGTCTTGTTTGCATGCCTAGTTAGCTTCATGAGTTAGCATGTTTTTTTAGCTTACTTTAGCTCTAGTCCAACATGTTTTTGCCTCGATTTTGACCTGTTTCGGCTCTATTTTGGGCTGGTTAATTCCGTTGAGGCTTGTATTGCATAGTTGTAGTGTTAATTCCTTCACTAGCTTGGTGTTTTAATGCTTTAATCACCATCGTTTTGAGTTGAAAGCATGTTTTATTGTTGTTTTGCCCTCCATTTTGGCACTTAAAATCTCTGTAACCTCCCTCTATTCTTCACTCTTTTGTTTGCTTTGAAAGTGGTTTCAAACCATCTGTTTGCCTAAGTGTGAAATTGAGGTGTTTCACCTAATGGTTTAATCCCTTAAGGGGTTCATTACCAACAGTGTAATGCCTCTTTCATGCCGAAAGTAACTTGCGGTTTGAGCCATCTTTGCATTAGAGGACACTCACTTTTGGACTTAATCTATTAAAGAATGAATCGGTAACTAACATGAGCAAGTAAAATGAACAAGTAAAAGAGGCAAGATAAGCATCTTTCATGTTGCATTGCATGTGTTCGAATCGGACGTTAATTCGAATACTCGGAAAATGGGACATTTCATACTCAAAGTGATGAAATGTCCCACTTTCCTTGGTCACCATCACCCTTGATCATACATGATAGGGTGGTGACCTTTTCGAGTCTTGTTTTGCATTCATTAAACTTGTACAAACTTGGTTCTTTGGCCATCATGCATGGAAATTGCTTGGTTTACGATTTGAGAGCCAAGAGTTTCACTCATTTGAGCTTGTGTGATAATAAGGAATGTAAACAGCACACACAAGCCTGTAAGAATACACTGTTTTGCTCTGTCTGCTCTCTGTTGTAGCAAAAAGAGGAGTTCATGTCATCAGTAGCCTACCGGCCACAAGTGGTAGCCGACCGGCCATCGATGAAAATTGCACAGCGTGTTGGTAAGTTGGAGCAGAGGCATTCTAGGAGTTAGCAGCACTGTTGGTGTTCAAATATGTGCAAACAGAGGCGTTCAGTGGCAAGATGGTGGCTTTTGCGGGTGGAGGAATCGAGCATGCATGCATCCCTCACTTCCTGAGGCCATTTAATTGCTTTGCTTAGTTAATTAGTGGTAGCTAATTAATTAGTTTAATTGCTTTGTACTTAATTAGCTTAGTATTTAGCTAATTACTTCGATTTGTAATATTTAATTAGCTTAGAATAAGTTAGTTAATTCGTTTCAATTGTTGTAATAATTAGCTTAATTAGCGTAGCTAGTTAGCTTATTCATTTGGACCCTCCTTCACGAGGGCATAATTTTGTAATAACTGCGCGTGGGTGTGTGTATATTTTCCAACCCCATGTCTTTTTCCTTTTTATTTAATCGCTTTTGATGGTTAGATTAGGGACATGTTTTAATTAACATATCACATGCTTGCATCCATTCATTTGTCTTGCATGCACCGAGGCTCGGCGCATCATTCAAACTGCATGGCAATTTCAATATCTTCTTTGAATAAGTGTTTAATCGCATGTTGTTCAAATCGATTCATATGCCATATTAGTAGCTGAGCCTATTAAATTGCATTCTTTGCATGTGTTGCATTAGACATCTTAACATAGTTACGACCATGCATTTTTCTAACTAGTTTTTGTTTTGGCTTGAAGTACTCGGTGAGTTTTTATGCTTTAGCATACTTGCATGAGTGTGATTTCCATATTTCCATGAGGCTATGTTCTTAAATGCTAAACTGCTTGAATGCCGGTGGATGAAGGCATGATTGTTTGAATTAGAATGATTCAACGAATGTAAGTTTTAAGCCCACTTTGTTAAGTGGCAAATCATGTTTTAAGCCCGTTATGTTTGGTGGCAAATCCGCGTCTTTAAGCCCACTTGAGATGGCAAATTCAAACCATTTTCACAAACAAACATGAGTTGAGTTGTTCCAATTCTTGCAATTTTAGTCTATACTTGCTTATGTGCGTCACATAGTAATGTTAGCTAATAATCAGAACAAGAACACATAATGTTTGTAAAACATCATATCATGATTAGTAGAGGCCGATCTTTGATCGGGCGTGGAGGGGTGCTCATTTCAGGACCTTCCCCTCTTGTACCTAAGTTCCTGAGCCAAGGCAACTTTGGTGATGATGGACACGTGGCCTTCGGCACGGGTCAAGGTTTCCTAAATTTTTCAAAAAATAAAATATTTAGGTGGCGACTCTGTATCTGGAAAAGTAGTCCAATTTTGGCATTATTTGATTTAAAATCGATTTTTCAGAAAAATTTGCCGGATTTGGACTTTTTGGTGTTTATCAATTTCACATTGCACTTGTGAGACTAGATTCAGAACCACGGGAGTCCGAACTGTGAGGCCTTCTTTTCAACCCCTTCTGAAGGCGGGGCGCAGAAAAATGCGAGTCCACACCTAGATAGCCTGGAGTTTTCACAGCCGATCAATATAGACAAGTTGAAAAAATACTATCCTTGAGAGGCTTGCTAGGCCGAAAATCCGGAAGGGCAACCTAGGCCAAAGTTAGAGCATGAAAAATTAGAAATAAAGAAAAACTAAGCTCGCAAGGTTGAAAACCCTAAGGGGGGCGACCTTGGCAAAGGTTAGAGCGTAAAAAGAGAGAGTTAATACTCGAGTGAACCTGAACCGAACTACGTAAGGCCTGATTCCCATCTTTGGGATACGTAGGTAACTTAATTCTGAAGTTCTGCCGGAACCATCTCTCACTCAACTCTCTTGTCCACTTGTTTGATCGGGTCGTCTTCCTCCGTTATCTATTAGCTTGGTTGTGTGATCTTTACTTGGGCAGAAGGGCCGGTTACAATGCAGAGCAGTAGTGGTAAATGCAATTGTTGACAGTTATAATCTTTTGATTTGGGTTTGTACATCTTGAGAATTGATTTCGTGCATGTCAGGTAGTGATTATTTTTGAAAGTGGCTTTGAAAAGTTTTAATAAAAGTTGATTTTCCCAAAATGTTACTGTTTTACCACTTAGACTGTTTTTGGACCAAAAGGAAACTTTTTAGTGCTCACAACTTTAATTCCATTGATTTCAACACAAGTACATTCTCTAACTCTCCGATAAAAATCAAAATTTCTTTTACATCATAAAACTTGAAAAGAATAGTCAAAGCAATAAACTAGGGGTATAGGAGTCAGGTGGTCTTGCTTCTTTTGCTCATGCTCGCGGAGGTCTCTGCAGCCAAAGTTGGCCCCACTTGTGCCTCGTCTTCAAGCCAACCCAAGCACTAGCCGGAAAGGGCGTAATGGAAACTAGGGGCAAGGGCCAGAAGCTCTCTTGTCCTCCAAGCAGTAAGGTCCCGAACCATATGTGAAGCACGAATCAGGAATGAAGCTGGGTATTCCACCCCCTCTTTTGGACATGTCTGATCATGTCCAAACTGGCATTTGAATCGAAAAAGAAAATAGAATACACAGTGGGTAAGGCTAACCAACTCTATACTCAGTTGCCGGGACACACTGTAACTTATCTCAACCAGGTTGAGCCAAGGGTAGTGCCAAACAGTGTCAGCTACAGATCTGCTGCATATCTAGTTGCACCACCATCCCTCCGAAGGGCAGTTTACTAGCCATTGGCCAAAAAAATAAGCTCGGGCTAAGTATACGGGACAAGGGTCCACCACTTTCAGCTTATCCATTAGCCACACTTGGGAATGGATAAAAAAAAAAAAAAAGAGACTAAAGAATAGAGAGGTGTACGATGAGAGAAAAGTAAGGAAAGGGCTCTACGAGGAAAAATAGATAGTGAGTGTCGAGTGACGCGAGAATCATAAATAAAGGGTAGGGAACAATACTTGAAGAAGTAGTTAACTCCCTGCAAATTGAGTAGTCTCTCACTGATGAAAAGTATCTAAACCTATTAGGGTCTCGGCTAGGGCCAAACCCATGCAACTCTTACCATCTTTCAAACATTGGGCCACCTCAATCAGCCTAATACTCGCTCCACCGTAACTAGGGACAGGAAGGAAGTGCGCGAGCATACATAAACATAAGGCATATTAGCGGTAACCTCGCCAGAGAAGGTCACACCTGTCTCCAATGGCAAAAAATCGATGAATCAAACTGGGAATATCTATCTCTCTGTCGAGGGCTAAAGATCGAGCCTCCTGTAATGAAAGCCCACACATTTGTCCAAGTGCTTGAGCATAGCCAAAATGGGGTTGCAACATGATCTCCTCATCACGTTGGGATTCCATCAAAGCTTGAAATTCTTCGAGTGTCAAACACATCTCTTGCGATCCGAAGCGAAATACATGTGTAACCGGGTTCCGGCACCGAACAGTGGCATGGAGAAATGGAAGGCAAAGTGAAGTGCAGCTCAAAGGAGAAAGAGTGATTAGTCCAAAACTGGGAAAGTTTATCTTTTCTAAGCCATCTAAAGTGGCGATCTAGTCTCGAAGTCTATTATGGAGCACAATCTCTATCTTAAGAGAAAAATCTCAAGACTTGCTATTCTGCCAAAGAAAATAGCTTTGGAGCACATTTTATAGACTTTGAGAAGAGGCAGTGCATGATAGCTGGATCCCACTGACCGATATCACTTTTAGGCCCGATCGTGCCTCATTGGAGTCTGGCCATGGCTATTTGGACCCGGTTGGGTCTAAATGGTGGCCTAGCCCAGAGCTGTTGCAGCAGAGGCTGGTCTTTTGTCTTGGTTTGCTGTGGTTGTAATTTGAGTTTTGTTTTGTTTGTATCTAGTGTTGTTTAGTGTTTTTAGCTCATTTTCATTTTATTTTTCTGTTATTGAGTTGTATTTGCTATTTTGTCTAGTTGTGGGTTGTTATCCGATTCAAGAAATGAATTCTAGAACAAGCATCCACAATTTTAAAGTCCTGTACAAGGTTATCATGCAGAGTTCATGCCATCCATCGCATTTCATGCAAGAGAAATCATCCAAAACTTTCTTTTCATACATTAGCGGCTCCAACCCCGATCATTGTTTTACAAAGAAAAAACAAAAGAGAAGTCTTCAAAAATAAAACAAAGGGTCTATCATTGTTTTACAAAAATAAAACAAAGGGTCTATCTGAAGCTAGTTTTAACTGCAAAGCAAAAGAAAAGGAAAAAGAAACTAATCAACCCATCCTCGCCCTTTTCCTCCTCGGCTATGAAGGAGGCACGTAGCTGTCCTCACTGGGGTTACTGGACTGCATGTCCATCCCATCCACTTCATCCTCTAGGGTCGTATACTCAGTAAAAGACTCCTCGGAAGGTGAGCGCTGTCTCGCTCTGCTTTTCCCTCGATCAGCCCATCCTTGGCCTCTCACTTGGCCTTGTCTCCGTCTCCTCCCAGCTGAAGGAGGTCCTGTGGGTGCAATTGGTGCCGGATTAAGCTGAAATGTGTACAAATATTAAAAGAGATTCAGCTAAATTGAGTACATGTATTAGAATAGATGCAATAGAATATGGACAAGATTGCAGCAACGGTAAACCGGGAATAAAGCATACCTCGATCCCGTGAATGGCTAGAGCCGTCTGTCTCCTTCATACCATGAAAAATAGTCTGTCAATAGTCCGGGGAAGGTCATCAGCATAGAGAATTTTAAGCACAATGACCAGAAAAAATAAAGCACAGTGAACAGAAACGACAGAGTACAGTGGAGAGAAATAATAAAGTGCGGTGTGCAGAAATATATAGAAGTGTTTACCTGCTCGACACTAGAGCCATCACTAACCTGCGTTCCCTCTTCTTAATATGCTTAAGAGGGATCTTCTCGGTCACCTCATTTGGTCGCATATAGACAACCTTAGTCGGTATTACACGAGGCTTGAAAACGGGAGCGGCAGCAGGAGCACCTCTAGCAGTGGCAGCAGCAACCTTTGGAACGATACAGACTACACCCTGGGTAAGAGGCACCATCACCTGAGTCTGTAAGAAAGTAGTGAAGTTGTCGGGCTCATGATGTTGATCACCGTCCTCCCCCAACATAAGGAAGTCAATCTGGGGCCGGTCATGGAGATCATTAACTGCCCTCATGCCAAGAGGATGAGGACATGGAATGTCAGGATCAGCTACGCCTCGCTTCTGACAGATAAACCTCTCTCGCAAGTAATACGCCCTGCCAAAAGGGCCCTTAAATAGAATCCGCATGGTGGTGGCGTGCCATGCAGCAACATAGGTAATCCTCGTTGCCCGAGGGATGCCCATCCAAGGGTGCCAGTCAACCTATGAACAAAATGTGCAAGCTAAGTGTTAGATATCAGGGGTTGAGCAGTATGGAAACAACGGTATGGAAACAGCAGTATGGAAATAGTAAAATGTAAAGACTAATATCAAATCTTTTTGTTACTCTATCTACGGTGATGATGTCAAAGAAGCGACGAAAGTAAGGGAAATCGCGATCTACATGCCGGCGCCACTCGAATTGGGAGTTGTAGTTCCAGGGGCGAGGTACTAACAACTCAATCAGTCTCACTGGGACCGGAGCAAGGGAAGTGAAATAAGTGTAAACCCATAGATGCAAATAGGGAATACAAAGTGAAAATGAGAAAAGAGCTCAACAGAATAGTAAGTGTGGGATGTACCTCCTAGGCTCTCCAGTAGCCGCCAAGTGAATCCGTCTTTCAGAGGGATACAAAGGTTATGTAGCATTACAGGGTGGCCAGGCCTGCGCCATCCTAATCATACTCTACCACCTGTGGTAGGTGCACTAGTGCTCCCAAGAGATATAGCCCCATGGTATTTTCCCTATTCGTAAACAGGGTAGTACTGAGGAGATACATGAGGAAGTCGTGGGTGTATAGGGCGACGTCATTTGGAGTAGCTGGCTGAAGGTTGATGAAGTGATCTAGGAACTAATTGTACCTAACCAACCCAGGACCAACAGCGTTTGGAATCGCCCCGAAAAGGTGAAGTTGTGCAGCTCTCTACTGCGCCATGTTAGGATCAAAAGGGATCGGGCCGTCAACCCTGACCCGCAGGCCGATGAGTATCGCAAAATCATACGGGGTCAGAGTTATCTCCCTGATCGATGAAAAGTGAAATGAGCCTATGGTGTCCCATCATCTCTCCACTAGGGCCCCGTGTAGTAGTGACTCAGCCCTCATCTATACCACTCCTAAGCAAAAAGGCCTGAAGTCGGTCGTATCGACCAATGTGTGGACCTCTGCGGGGAGCCTCTCGTACTAGTGCCTAGGGCCAGAAATAGACCCATAACCTCTGATCCTCCTGGCTACCACCTGCAGTGTGGGCATGTTGTCAATATCCACAATACATTGAAAGGAATTCAACTATGTTTAACCAAAGAGAAGAAATTGCTTATTGTGGAAGCATCAGGGGACAAGTGCTCCGCAGGCTCTCGTAATACAATATCCTTGTCAATCCCAGGGATAAGACCCTAAAATCGTAGAATCCCACTAGGGGTTAGAGCATGTGTGCGTGGCTGGTAAGTGGCCATATCAAAAGACCTGTAGGCAATGGGAGGTAATACGAGCTCAGGAATGGGAGGAACGACGTCCTCGACCTCTGTGTCCCCACCTAGGACGGCCTCAAAGGAGGAGAGGGAAACGTTTGGGTAAATATGTGAGAAATCAAGGAAAACAAAGTGACATCCTAAAACTCAACCAAATCTCTTCTTGTTTGGTTCAAAGTGTGGAGGATTGAAAGGGTTTCAAAGAAAAATTTGCAAGAGTTGTTGGGTAACTCAAGGAGAAGGAAAACCTAGAGAGAGAGGAAGTTTAGAGAGAGAGGGGAGGGAGTTTTGGGTTTGGGTATGTGCGAAATGAGGGTTGGGTGTGTTGTAAACCAACCACGGGCTGTGCATTTACCGAAGTACCCCCTTTCGCCGTCGCGACCCGGTCAGGGCTTTTAGGACCCGACCGTGCTTCGTTTAGGCCCGGCTAGCTCCTAGTGCAGGCCAGGTTTTGTTTTTTATTTCACTGAATGGGTAGTTAATTCAGTTCAAATCAATGCATAATTTTAAAAAAATAATAATAATGAATGGAAAAAAACAAAAATAGACGAAAAAGAAAAAATAGTAAAGAAAAAGAGAAAGAGAAAGAAAAAAAAGAAATAGAAAAAAAAAGAGCAAAGAAAAATGAAAAGGAAAAAGCTAGAGAGAACAAGAAAAGGCGTTTGTTTTTGTTCTTGTTTTGTTTTGTTTCCAAAATTACTTTATTGTCATAATTTATTTCGTGTTGCATTCAAATGAAGTCTATTTTTTTTTTTAAAAAAAAAAGAAAGAAAAAAATAATTGGCACAATTGATTTCAAGTTGTTGATTGGTTTCGATTAATTTGGTTTTTGTACATCTATTTAGTTTGTTAAAGTGCATTCGTCAAATTCGTGTTTACATTTTGTACCTTGCTTTGGTTTATCTTGGTGAGCTTCAGTTTTTGAGGCCTTCCAATCTTGCTGTGTCGAGTTCTGAGTGTTGTTTGCTCTTTCATTGATTTCATCCCCTCCTTTCGCGTGAGACGCGTTAGGATCTCGTTTTCACCCGATTAAAAACAACAGGTGCGCTTGTTTGTTCACACCATCTTTCCTCTTTTTGTGTGAGACACGTTAGGTTGTTGTTCCCTAGTTAAAAATATCAGGTGTGCCTGGTGTTCACACCACCTTTCCTCCTTTCGTGTGAGACACGTTTGGTTTTTGTTTCTTCGGTTAATAACATCAGGTGTGCCTAGTGTTCACACCGCCTTTTCTCCTTTTGTATGAGACACGTTAGGTTGTTGTTCCCCGGTTAAAAACAGCAGGTGTGCCTGTTTGTTCATACCACTTTTCCTCCTTTCATGTGAGACTCGTTAGGTTATTGTTTCTTCGGTTAAAAACATCAGGTGCGCCTGGTGTTCACACCACCTTTCCTCATTTCGTGTGAGGTATTTGAGGTTGTTGTTTTTCTCGGTTAAAAGCATCAGGTGCACCTGGTGTTCACACCACCCATGGAGCTTTTCACCCTTCCTGCGTGAGATGTAGTTAGGCCTGCATTTTCTTACATCCTTTCTACATGAGACGTAGTTTGGGTTGTACTTTCTTGTCCCTTTCGCATGAGACGTGTTTGTTTCTCACTTCTTTCCATGTGAGGCACGGTTGGATTTGTTATGCTCTGGTTTATGCTTTCGTTTACATCATATTCTTATTTTCTTTGTAGAATTGTTTCATTGCTTGTTATTTTCATTCAGATGTTTCATTGCATTGTGTCATTGCATGATCATAAGTTATGTATTTTCTGCATATCATTTTGTATCTTGCCCTTGAACTAAGCTGGTTTGATTCCTTGCAAAGGGATACGCAGGCAACCTTTGGGTTCAACCATTTGTGCGTTCATTTATTTCCTTGCCCAGGTCTTATGGCCTCGTCAAATGGGTCATCTTTGGGCTTTGGCACTCACTCACGTCATTTCATGACTGTGAGCTTTGTAAAAAAGGGGCAACTGTTGAACCCCATTTTTGACTGCTCGCAAGACTTGTGCGCTTCGTCCTGGGCACCCGATAATGAAAATAACATTGTGTTTGATTTGACTTCTCAACGAAGGAATCTGAGGATGGGCCTAAAAAACAATCCTAAAACCGTCATATTTACCTTGTTCTTACCTCAGAGGTCCATTGCCAAAACCTTCATATCTACGTTGTTCTTACCTCAAAGGTCCATTTTTAAACATTATGCCATCAGACATTGAGCTTGGAATAGAGGAACATGGGAGCACATTGGGGCTCAGCCGTGCCTCATTGAGGGCCAGCCGTGGCCATTTGGGGCTGGCCATGTCGTGTGGGCGATAAACACTGTTCTGGGCGAGAGCCCACCAGCTGTCTGTTTTTGAAGATATTTTCGACCTATTTTGCTCAAATTCTATAAATACGAGATTATGTCTCTGTTTTGAGGGTTGAACAATTTTCAAAAAGCTTATGCACACACTTGAGAGCTCCTTTTTCCTTGCCAAGTCATCTTTGAGCAAGCTTACCATCTTTGAACTATATCTATACACCATACAAACCCTCAAACCTTAACCTTGGAGCCTTGGTTAAGCGTTGAGAATTACAATTCAAGCTTGAGAGTGTGTTTGGACCAAGTTTGATTCACTACAAGAGCTTGTCCTCTTTAAGAGGTATAAGCTTACCATCTTTTCTCTTGCTTTCATTTCTGTCTCTTACTATCAATTTCTTGTGTCTTTGTATTGTTTTGGATCCATTTCATGTGTTGGAACTTGGGTTTGAATAGCTACCAAATGTAGAAAGGTTTAACACCCTTTCTTGCAACTTACTTCATAGCTCACACCCTTGTCTTTATACTCTTTTTTTTAGTCTTCAAGCAGAATTTTAGAGTTCAAAAAAAGGCTAAAAAACATTGTTTGAGGTCTCAAAAATGGATGGGCTAGTCATCTCTACTTGCTCTTGTTCACTAGCCTTGTGATTCCTTACTATTTCCTATCTTTTTTGTACTCTTTAAACATCATTTTAGTAACTAATTTTTACATATTAGGGGTTGTTCAGGCTTGTTTTAATTTATTTAATTAGCTTATGCTTTGAATACTTTGCTTATTATGTTGTAACTCCTCATGCTTTGCTTGTTTAGGCCTTATACATCAAGCCACTTGAGTTTATAGCTTTTCTTCACTTGTTTTTATTTTTATTTATTTTTATTTTTATATATTAAGAGTCTCATTCTTAAAATCAATCTCACACAATCATGTCTGCAACCTCTCTCTTTTCTTCTTTTCTTTTGTGTGAGAATTATTTCAAGAGATTGATGGTAATTCAAGGCATAGGAAAGAGACCTATGCTCAACGGCTTAACTTCTACGGAGTTTCATCATCAAGGCGTACTCCCACTTTCATGCTTCAGATCACTTCTCGTTTGACATTTCTTCTCATGTAGTGGACTTAACCATCACTTTGGACAAATTGATTCAAGAATGGAAAGGACTAATAAAATGGACTTAAAACCAATAAAACCAACGTAAAGAAAATGTGTAAGATTGCTTGGATTCGGCCGGACGTTATGCCGAGTCCATAGTGTCAAGAGTCATCACACACCAATTCATGATGTGTTGATGAAACTTGAGGCGTGTCTGTCTCCCTCTGTGAGCTCCCATGATGAGAGAGAGGGGTGGTCATTTTCGTTACATTAAATAATTTTTAGTCCAAATTGTGTTCGAAATCATCAAGCCATCAACATGTGCTTGTTGAGGATTTTAGACCCAAATCTGCTCCTCTCTTCAAGTTCCATGACAGAGAAGAGCAGAAAAGACAAACAGAGCTCAGAAAAACTCTGTCTGCACTGTTTTCACCTCAGAGCACAGAAGCAAATTTTTGCATGAAATCAGGGCACGGCCGGCCTTGTTTGGGCCCAGCCGGGCCTCATTGGGGCCATCCAGGCTCCAATGTTTGATAAACAGTGTGTTTTTGCATAAATAGAGGGCGGTGGCTGAAAATAAAACCGGACAGATTCCTAGAGAGGTAGACAGAGCTGCTGTAGACCGCCCGAACTCGCTCCGCGCGCCCCCCTTTTAGAGAGGGCGCGAATTGTAGTTCTAGCTACTACAGTTCGGACTCCTGTCACAGTTCTGAATGTAATCTCACAAAGTGAAATGTAAGACTGGTAAATCACCAAAGAGTTCAAATTCGGCAAATCGTTTTGAAAAATCGATTTTAATCAAAAAGCACCAAACATGGAGTGCTTTGCCAGATTTCAGAGTCGCCACCTAAATATTTTGTTTTGAAAAATTTAGGAAACCCTGAGCCTAAGGCCACGTGTCCGTCATCACCAAAGTTGCCTCGGCTCGGGAACTTGGGGACGAGAGGGGAAGATCCTGAAATGAGCACCTCCGCTCGCCCGATCAAAGATCGGCCTTTACTAACATGATATGTTGTTTTTGAAAACACATGTGTTCTTATTCCGGTTTATTAGCTAACATTACTATGTGATGTGCACAGCACACAAGTATAGACTAAATCGCTCGATTTGGAACAAACATCTCATGTTTGTTTTTCGAAAATGGTTTGAAGATGCTACTTGCAAATAGGCTAAAACGTGGATTTGTCACCTTCGAGTGGGCTTAGAAAACATGATTTGCCACTTCAAGTGGGCTTAAAATGCTCATTTTGATGAATTGTTCCAATTCAAGCAATGAGGCCTTCATCCACAGGCATTCATGCAGTTTCAACACTTAAGCACATAGCCTCATGGCAAGCATGCTATCATGGCAGTCACTTACACACATGCAAGGATGCTAAAGCATAAACACTTATGTTGTACTCCGAGCCCAAACAAAAGCTATGTTAGAAATCAATGCATGATCCCAGCTATGTTAAGAAATGCCTAATGCAACACATGCAAAATGCAACTAAGTAGGCTCGGCTAGCTAAGATGGCATATGAATGCAACGAGTTGATACATGTATTCAAATAGGTATTGAAATATGATGCAGTTTGAATGATGCGCCAAGCCCGGTGCATGCAAGACAAAATGAATGATGCAAACATGCAAAACATAAGGTAGTATATTGAAATATGCCCTAAACTAACCACCGAAAGTGGAAAAGTAAAAGGGAAAAGACGTGGGGTTGGAAAACATTCACACACACACGCACACTTATTACAACATTTGCCCTCTCGACGGAGGGTCCGAATGAATAAGCTAAGCTAGCTACACTAAGCTAAGCTACTTAATTAATCTAATAATCTAATTAGACTAATCATTACACATCACAAATTGAATAACTAGCTATAACTAATTATTACAAAACAAATCAATTAATTAAGCGCATTAACTAATTAAGTACAAAATAACTAAGCTAATGAACTAGTTTAGCTAACCTATTTAAACAAATGGCCTCAAGAAGCGAGGGGGATATGCATGATCTGTCGGCTTCGCTTGGAAATCCATTGCTATGCCCAGAATTGTCGCTGTTTGCATTTGATTTGATCTCAGAACACTGCACAAACCTCCAGATTGCTTCTGCTCCAACATGGGGACCTCCTGGAGGGCTACCGACCAGAAAAGGGAGGTGTAGACCACCTGTAGACCAGAAAAACTTGTTATAGACCAGAAAAAGGGGTCGGTCGACCACTGTAGACGTCCCCGAACGTCCCGGGAGGGAAATCTCGTTTTGTTCGTTTGGGCTTACTACAGTTCAGGACTCAAATGTCACGGTTCTTAATCTGATCTCACAATGTGCAATGTGAGATTGATAAATCACTAAAGAGTCCAAATCCAGAAAATCGTTTTTGAAAACAGATTTTTTTGAAAGAAGTGCCAAACATGGACTGGTTTGCCAGATACAGAGTCGCCACCTAAATATTTTTTATGGGGGAATTTAGGAAACCCTGACCCGTTTTCCTAAGGCCACGTGTCCGTCATCACCAAAGTTGCCTCGGCTTGGGAACTTGGGTACGATTGGGGAAGGTCAGCTATGAGCACCCCCGCTGGCCCGATCTGAGGATCGGCCTTTACTAACCATGATATCTTGTTTTGAAAATGTTATGTGTTCTTATTCCGATTAATTAGCTAATCTTACTATGTGATGCGCACAACACAAAAGTATAGACTAGATCGCCTAATTTGGAACAAAGCATCGCATACCCGTTTGTTTGGAAAATGGTTTGAAATTTGCTACTCATGAGTAGGCTAAAACACGGATTTTCAATGAGTTGTTCCAACTCAAACAATCCAACCTTCACCCACAGGCATTCAGGCAGATATATCACATAAGCATATAGCCACATGGTAAGCATGCTGTCATGTTAACATTCCCACTCATACGAGATGCTAAAGCATAAATACTTACAACATACTCCGAGCCAAAACAAGAAACTTGTTAGCAATCAAATGTATGATCCAAGTCCATGTTAAGTGGCTAATGCATCGCATACAAAATGCAATCTAGAATAGGCTCGGCCAATCCTAGGATGGCATATGGAATGCAACAAGTAACACGTATTCAAGCTAGATTTGAAATACTATGCAGTTAGCATGATGCGCCCAGTGCATGCAAGACAAATGAATGGATGCACGCATGCATAGCATAAGGTATGCTAAATTAAATATGACCTAATACTAACCATCAAAAGCAGGTAAGTAAAAGGGAGAAAGAAGTGAGGGTTGGAAGAGATGCACACACGCACCCACACTTATTACACATTCGCCCTCGCTCGGAGGGACCAAAAGAATATACAAATTAATTAACCTACAAGCTAATTAATTAACTTATACAACACTTAACTAATTAACGAATCAATTAAGCTATTGAAAGCAGTAAAGGGCCATGGGAAGAGGGATGCACGCATGCTCGGATTGGCTTCGCCCGGAAATCCAATGCCATACACAAGCTGCCTCTGTTTACCTTGCTCTGCTCCTCTGAAAATTGCACAATTCCCAAGGAACACTCTTTGAATACTGTGAAGGGTCACCGGCCAAGGGGGAACACTACGGGCCATAAGGTAATAGTCATCGACCATTTATTGAGCTCTCGGCCATCCATAATTGGTCGATCGGCACTATATTCAGTCGACCGGCCAAATTTGTCTGCAGAAACCTGTTTTGACAGCAGCAGAGGGCAAAATATGGCATGACAATGCATTTCAAGAAAATGTATGCACCAACACCCTCCTTATCATATTCATGACTCAAAGGAGGATCGTCCTCGACCCTCGGACCACCAATCGCGCATTTCAATGCGTGATGGCCCAAGATGCCAAGTTGTGCATTTTGATTTCAAATGAAATGCAAACCAAATAAACACATACGGCCCAACCTCTATCACTTGATCAAGAGGGAAGACATGCATGCCAAATGCAACCTAAGCATGTTAGCTAAGTATGTAACATGAGCATGCAAGCAAGCAATGTGCACTAGGCACTCAACCTAAGCAAACAAGCATGCAAGGCATGGAACAACTATACTAATGACAAGCATACAAGATGCAATTAAAACATGCAAGTATGCAAGACATATAACATGTTAAGCAACTTGACCAAGGAAATGCATGCCAAATGCAAAGTGTTTCAAGCATGCCATAACATGCGATAGGCCAAATATGCAATAACACACAAGGCAAGCATGCGACCACATGCAAGGGAGGGACTTACACCAAGATGGACAGCCCTCTACTAGGTCCAAAATAGTGGCCAAATGCCAAGGAAACGAGGGCCAAAACACATACAATCATGCATGCAAACATGGTCCAACACTTAGGTACATAGAAGCAACTTTTAAGCATACTTAAAAGGGGATAAACATGGACATATGGAAAGCATACTAAGCTCTGAAATCATGTTATAAAAGGTGCCAAACCAAGTAAACAAGACAAGCCAAGCATGCAACTATGGTCCAAGGCCTATGGCTCACCAAAGGGGTATTGAACTACACTTAGCAAAACCAAATATGACATGATTTGAACAACCAAAATCAGAGTTTTAGCATGTTAAAACAAAGCCAAAAACACATTGACATGGCATTCTAGAGGCCTAAACATGATGGCATACGCAATGGCACATTCATGGAGCATGAAACACAAACCCTCTAAGGCCTTAAAGGAACATCAAATGCAAGCATACGAGCATCCCATGGGGACTGAAATGACATGTTAAGTGGTTCCAAACCACTGAAATGATGCAAGCAATGCATGCTCAACACTCTCAACACTCACACACCCAAGGCTAACAAGCCAAAATGCAAGGTGGCTATACAAAGCATGTCATGGATGGCCCAAACAACTCCGAACAGACCTTAAGCATACTAAGACATACATAAAAGCTTCACAAAGCTAGGCCAAAAAATGAGCTAGAAACAAGGCTCAAAGCACAAAGTATATTAAGGCAATTCATGGCATTACAAGACAAGTATGCAAAGCAAGCATGGTGTGTCTAAACCAACTTAAAACAATGCTATATCATGGCAAAATAAGCATAAATACTAGCTAAGACATGGCCAACATGAACTCAACAATGGTGCTCACATATGAGGCTAAAATGACAACTTTTGAAGACAACAAGGAGAAGGGATGGCCATTTCCTTCTTAGGACCTTAAAGCACCATCCCCACCACTGAAATCTCTCTGGATTTCAGTGGTGAGGACGCCCAAACAAGGTGGTCCCGGAGCTCACCAAAAATGCACAAAATGGGGGCCAAACAAGGCCTAAGCGGGGTCAAACAACCCCAAACACCAAAACAACCTTAAACAACTATTTTAAGAAAGTAAAAACAAGACTTTTATATGTTATACACTAAGCTCAAAAACAGATTCAAGGTAGGCAAAAAGACTATGCAAAAATGGGGAATAAAGAGCAGGAATCTTACCCTTGTAGACCCCTTCAAGGATGGAGCTCCAGCAGCCTTCCTCAGCTCAAAAGCAGCTCAAAACTTTGAAAACAAACCTTTGGCACCTCAAAAACCAAAGGAAAGTGTAACACTAGGTGTTTGTGCACAAAAGTAAGACAAACACACACAAATACACAAAGATAGGAAGATATAGAGATAGAATAGATACACAACCCTAACCCTAATCTCAGATCCTCCCTTGAACTCCTAGAACCCTTGAGGTGGGAGGAGAAGGTCTCCTTTTATAGGGGATCACTCTTGCAAAGCTTATAAAACAAGCTAAGCAGGAGTGAAATCCCTCCATACACGTGTATGGAGGGGGTACAAAGTGGGTGCCAGTTAGCACAGCTGGCAGAAAATATCTGCCAAAAGCAGATGCATAGTGGTTGGCCAGCTAAAAATGCCAAATTGACCAAATAAATGGCCGACCGACCAAACAGAGTGCCGACCGACCAAATATTTGGCCGATGGCAACAAAACAATGGCCGGTGGCCCCAAGCTATGGCCGGTGAGACGTGGGGATGGCCAACAAGCCATTCCCTGCTCCTCAAAAGCAAAACACAAGTGTTTGGTGCAAAACCAAACACAAAACAGGCAAGTTGAGAGGTCTTGAGGCAAGGCGCGTGGCTGAGACCTCCAAGAACTCAAGACGAATACGAACATGGATGATCACCAAGTGTTCAAACGGTGACGTCCAAGTCATGAGGACGGTCAAAAATGGGGTGTCTACAACCACCTTTACTGGTCTGCTGGCCAGAAAATCTGCCTAACTCCAGTTTTGCTGCAACAGAGAACAAGGGGGCATAGTAGTGTATTTGCAAGATATGTGTGCACAACCACCCTCCTTATCATTTCTCAAGCTCAAGGGAGTGCGGTACTCGACTCACGGGCCACCAACCGAGAATCGCAATGCACGATGGCCGAGAAGCCAAGATTGCACGAGTCAATGTCAATGAATGCACAAATAACATAAAAGAGCCTCCACCTCTATCATGCCTGATCAAGAGGGTCGGCGACCAAGAAATGAGGCACGTTTTATCACTTCAAGTATGAAACGTCCCTCGTTTCTCGTGTTTGGATTGACATCCGATCCAAACACAATGCCACACATACAACATGCCTATCTATCAATGCTAATGTGGCATGCACAAGGTTCTATCATGTGAACAATGCATGCAAGACATGTTTGCAGGCTAAAGCATCAAAGCAAGTAAAGAGCATCATACAAAAGGCATGCAATACAATGCTCAATGGACTTAAACCAACTATGGACAGACCTAAACCATGCCAAAACAGTGGCCTAAAGTGAGCTGAAATGATAGCATGAAAGGCAAGACAATGATGTCCATGCATTGGCTCATCAACAAGGCATGAAGCACAACTCGTAAGCATAATGAAGAAGTGACAAATGTGAGAGTGTAGCTACACTATATGCACTGAAATCATATGTGAAATGATGCCAAATCATCCAAACAACACAAACATAGCATCCTAAGGACCTTGAATCAATAGGCTAGTCAAAGCTATTGCACTACAATCATGCATAACATGTCCCACATGACCCAAACTACTCAAAACAGAGTTGAGGCATGCTAAATCAAGGCCAAAAACATGCTGAAACATAGGCTCAAAATGCGAGCAAAGCGTACTCATTCATTGGCTCACAAACAAGGCATAAGGTATAACCCTCAAGATCAATGAAAGAGTGATAAACATGGGAGTATAGCAAAGACATAAGCTCTGAAATTACATTCCAAATGATGCCATATCATGCACATATCACAAATAAGGCATGCTAGGAGGCTCAAAGAGCAAAGGCACTTGCACCATAGCCATATCAAGCAAGCCCCAAAAGGCCAAGATGACTTAAAACAGTCCCAAGGTAGGTCAAAACAATGCCAAAACATGCATGGAGTAGAGCTAACTCATGTTAGAATGTGAGGCATAAAGCATGATGCATGCAAGGCCAATGAGTGGGATTACACTACAAGTGTAAGAAGCAAACGATGGATGCTCTAACCAACCAAAAACAGAGTTGTATCATGGCAAAATAACACCAAAAACATGCTGAGATGGTAGCCCAAAAAAGCTTAGGCAAGCATGCATGCCAATTGGCTCATGATTGAGGCATAAAGCATGACCCTCCAAAGCATTGAAAGGGTGATAAACATGGGGGTAAGGCAGTGGAACATGCTCTGAAATCGTATACCAAATGGTCCTATATCATGCAAATAGCCCAAGCAAAGCATGCTAGGGACCTCAAACACAAAACTAGCCAAGGCTATTGCACTACAAGTATGCATAACAAGCATCATACGACCAAGAAGGCTCATAATAGAGCTAAAGCATGCCAAAATATGAATAAAAGCATGCTGGAGTATAGCCAAAATGAGCTAGAATAATAGGCTAAAGAGACAAGCATGCAAGGCTAGCTTGCAAGGATTACACTACAAGTGTATGAAGCATGCAAGAGGTGACCAAGACAGCCAAAAACAGAGTTATGGCAGGTCTGAAAAGTCACAAAAATGAGCCTAAACAAAGCCACAAAGAAGTAAAAACACATGCTCATTTGGTTGGCTATCAACACATGCAAACAAGAGAAGAGGAGATGGGGACCACCCCCACCTATTTGGGACCTCAAAACATGGTTTTTGGTCACTGAAAACCTCTGAGTTTTAGTGGTAAAAAGGCCCAAAAAGTTGGATTTGAAGGTGGTGAGAAGTTGCACAAAAGGCCTTACAAGCCAAGGAACAAAAAGGGAGAACAACCCCCAAGCCAAACAAGGCACATACCAACACTTTTAGGACTGAAAAACATAGGAAAAAAAGAGGTTTTTGTAGTTTAACACCACCCCAAAAATAGCCCCAAAGTAGTTGAAAACTATAGCAAAACAATAGTGCACAAATAGCTTAAAAGGGATAAGGGGTTACCTTTGAAGCACAGCAGCAAATCAGCCTCTTTTTTGAGCTAAAATCACCTTTGGGAGCTCAAACAAAGTCCCAAAGAATCTCAGTCCACTGTTGGTCAAGTTTGGTTAAGGAAGTGTAGGTAAAGGAGAGGTATATCTCCAAGTATATCTCTTGCATGCACACAAGGGCAAGAGGGAAAGCAAACTAGAGAGAAAAGCTAAAATTTAGCTCTGAAATTTGTAGAGAGAGAGAGAGAGATTTTAGTGTGAGAAGCTTCCACAATTGCTCAAAAATGTTCTCTCTTGCAAAATGGGAGAAATGGCTCCATATATAGCAAGAATAGAACTTTGGTCGAAATATCTGATTATAGGACAGCTGGAGGTTGTGGAAGATAGTTGGAGAGAAAATATCTTCAAAAATCTGAGTTTAGGACCTATCAGCCACTTTTTTGGTCGACTGGCTACTTTTCTGGTCGACAGCCCATTTTTCTGGTCGACAGGCAAAATTCTGCTTTCCAGGTCCAACTTCAAATGGTTGTAACACCTTCATCTGGACTCCTTTTCAGGTCATTCTTGTGTCCAAATTGAAGCCCCGGAAGTAAGCTTTCCAATGGTGGAAGCCTTGCATTAAAATTTCAATTGTGAAAAAAGTTATTCCTATTTTGGTGAGGCCGCTCAGTTTCAATCCTACCCGGATTTATGCCGAACTTCTCCTCAACTAGTTTTCTTCTCTCCTCTCCTATTTTCTTCAACTTCAAATCCATAAACAAGTTGTTTTGGAAAAATTTTCAAAGATTTCTTCTCTCTTTCATTCATTTCCACTTTGTCCTTGCTCGGTTTATCGAAAGCGCAACATTTAATGAAATGCGACCGTCGGAACATCGTAGGAACTTTATTTCAAAAACATTTTGAAAGGGAGGACCTTAAGGTCTAAAAACCATTCAAAAAATTTTTGGTCCAAACAAGGGGTGTGAGGTTGGGATTTGACTCTCCTCTTGCCAAAGGAATCGAACCTTTGCACTGCACAACTTTCACCACCAAGTAAGCAATTAGTGACGCCCAAGTCTTAAGGGCGGTCAAAAATGGTATGTCTACAGTTGCCCTTCTTTAACAGAGCTCGAAGTCATGAAATGACGTGAGTGAATGTCAAAGCCCAGAGACGATCCATTTTTGACAAGCGAAGACTTGGACAAACAAACAAAATACAGATAAATAAATGGTTGCGCCCGCAGGCTGCCTACGTATCCCTTTGCAAGGAATTAAACCAGTGTAGTTCAGGGGCAAAATGCAAACTGATATGCCATATGCAACAAAACGATGTAAATGATATACAATGTAATTAAACAATGCAAATGATATGAAATGTAATTGAGATAATCAAACCACAAGAAGTGCAAAACCACACAAATATCATAAAAGGATGGAGTTGCAGAATCAAACTACGTTTAACACAGAAAAGGTGCCGGAAACCACAAACCACAACTCACTTTAGTGGGATAGGTGCATGCACATGCAAAACTGTGTGTTTCATAGAAAGAAAACAAGATACAAGTAATTCGGTGGGATGATATAAGTAAGGAATGATCTGCTGAGGAAAGATTGTGATCCTACATGCTGAATGCAACAAAACAAAATATGATGCAATGGATGCAACAGATGAAGTGAATAAGGCGCGCGGCCGAACCATATTTTGCCTAAAAAAGACATGAAGACAAAACAAACCACGTCTAACACAGAAAAGGTGCTGACACCCTAAGACCACAATTCTCTTAGTGGAATAGGCGCGTACACATTAATGCAAAACCATGCTTCAACGAAGGAAATGTATGAGCACATGCCAAACTAAGCTTAACATGGAAAGGATGCAAGCGATAACATGATATGATGTAATGGACGTAACAAATAGTGCAGTAGATGCAAAAAGGGGTGACATACTCCAACCACGCTGGAATCGTGAGAGAAGAAAAACAAATCCCAAACACGCTGAAATCGTGTGAGGAAGGGGACACTTAAGCCACACCGAAATTGTGAAATGCGGTATGAAAATAACCACTCAGGTGCGTTCCACGCAACCTGAGATGAATTCCAAACACTCCGAAATCGTGTGAGGAAAAGAACACTCTAACCACGGTTGAAATCGTGAGAAGAGGACCGAAAACAACCTCCTAGGTGCGCACACGACGCACCTGAGATAAATTCCAAACACGCTAAAATCGTGTAAGGAAAAGAACACTCTAACCACGACGAAATTGTGAGAAGAGGTCTAAAACAACTGCCCAGGTGCGCACACGACGCAACCTGAGATAATTTCCAAATACGCTGAAATCATGTGAGGAAAAGAACACTCTAACCATGCCGAAATCGTGAGAAAAGGATTAAAACAACCGCCCAGGCGCGCACACGACGCAACCTGAGATAAATTCCAAACATGCTGAAATCATATGAGGAAAGGAACACTCTAACTACGCTGAAATCGTGAGAAGAGGGCCGAAAACAACCACCAGGTGCGCACATGACGCAACCTGAGATAAATTCCAAACACGCTGAAATCATGTGAGGAAAAGAACACTCTAACCACACTGAAATCGTGAGAAGAGTTCTAAAACAACCGCCCAGGTGCGCATACGACGCAACCTGAGATAAATTCCAAACACCCTGAAATCATGTGAGGAAAAGAACACTCTAACCACGCTGAACTCATGAGAAGAGGTTTAAAACAACCACCTAGGTGCGCACACGGCACAACCTGAGATAAATTCCAAACACGCTGAAATTGTGAGAGGAAAAGAACACTCTAACCACGCTGAACTCGTGAGAAGAGGTTCAAAAACAAATAATCAGGAGCGCATTTCACGCAACCTGAGATAGCCCCGTAGGACAACGATCCTAAACGCTGCACAGCGTGAAAGGATAAATGATACAAGATAACATAAGATGCAAATAAATGCAATAAGTGTGACGATACGATACATTTTACAACATGTCACAAGCACTGTAGTGCATGATGTTTAGGGAATGCAAGAAACAAACAAAGCGGTGCTTTAAAAAGCACCTCATGGAGTGAATGGCAGTGAACCGCTTTACTCTGACGGGGATCTTCTCTCGTGTTCTTCGAACTCTTACCTTTAACTCACAGTATAAAGGTTCTGAAATGCTGACAAGAATTCTTCATGTAGAACACTTTGGATGCCACCTTTCTTCCTGACCATATTCATAACTTTCCCTATTCTCCAACGGGGTGACAGACTAGGTTGGTTCAGTATCCAGAATTGAGGTGCATACACGCTATCTCAACCTATGGGGATTCCATACAGATTTCAAGCTGGGGATACAACCCTGGGTATTTAAACCAGACTTTAGTCTCAGAAATCCCGAACCTTTACGTTCTAGGCATCAGCCATTCGAACTCTCGTTTCCACCGTCGCAGTTGGTCTCTTAGGAACTCATTGCAAACACAGCCAAGATGCCCTTGGCAGGAAATGGTAGTCAAGAAGAGCACTTCTGACCGCCATTCTGGCTTGAAGCAAACTTGATCTTGAGCTTGAGGTAGAGACACACTTATACTTCGGAGCATTGACAAGACTTGAAGAGGTACATACGAAATGCAATGAGGGAACTTACTGAAGTTGAAACAAACTCAGATGCCCGACATTTTCTCTCTTTTCTTTTGCTTTGCAGTCTGGAACCCATATAGCTTTAGATAGGTCCTAGTTTTGCTGTTCTCACATGACCTGGGTTGAACCCTGCGATTTTATGAAAGAACAAATCCTGTTTTGCACAAATATGAAGAACGACACAGCACTCCAAGCACAAAATGATTTTACTTTTGAATTTGAAATTGAGAAACGAGTTCTTAACCGGGTATTGAGCCTACGACTGACCACAGCAAAAATGACTTAACAACGGAAAACAAAGGTAAAACAACCTAAACACATCTATTGACACTCGAAACGACTCAAAACAAGAATCGAGACAAACAAAAACACACACACAACACTCAGATATGCACACGGAGCCTGTTTCTCCGGGTAATGTTTCCCACCCTTTCTTATTTGTGATTCTCACATCACTATAGACCGCCCGAACTCCGCTCCGCGTGCGATGGCAGATTGTGGTTCTAGCTACTACACTTCGGACTCCTGTCACGGTTCTGAATCTAATCTCACAAAGTGCAATGTAAGACTGATAAAACACCAAAGAGCCTAAATCTGGAAAATCGTTTTAGAAAATCAATTTTAATCAAAAAGAGCCAAACACGGACTACTTTGCCAGATTTCAGAGTCGCCACTTAAATATTTAGTTTTGGGGAAATTTAGGAAACCCTGACTCATGCCTAAGGCCACGTGTTCGTCATCACCAAAGTTGCCTCGGCTCGGGAACTTAGGTATGAGAGGGGAAGGTCATGTAATGAGCACCCCCGCTCGCCCGATCAAAGGATCGGCCTTTACTAACATGATATGTTGTTTTTGAAAACACATGTGTTCTTATTCCAGTTTATTAATCTAACTTACTACGTGATGCGCACAACATACAAGTATAGACTAAATCACTCGATTTGGAAAAAAAACATCTCATGTTTATTTTTTTTTGAAAATTGTTTGAAGTTGCTACCCTCAAGTAGGCTAAGACATGGATTTAACACCCTCAAATGGGCTTAGAAAAACATGATTTGCCTCTCTCAAGTGGGCTTAAGACTCACATTTCGATGAATTGTTCCAATTCAAGCAATGAAACTTTAATCCACAGGCATTCATGCAGTTTAAACACTTAAGCAGTTAGCCTCATGGCAAGCATGCTATACATTGCAACATAGACATCTCATGCAGCATGCTAAAGCGTAAAAGCTTACCTAGTACTCCGAGCCAAAAAAGAAGCTAGTTAGTAATCATGCATGATCCTAGCTATGTAAACAATGCTTAATGCAACACATGCAAAATGCAACTAAGATAGGCTCGGCTATTCTAAGATGGCATATGAATGCGACATGATAATATGTATTCAAATAAATGTATTGAAATACAATGTAGTTTGTATGATGTGTCTAGCCCGACGCATGCAAAACAGATGAATAATGCACGCATGCGAAGCATAAGGATGCTAATTGAAAATGACCCTAAACTAACCATCGAAAGCAGATAAGTAAAAGGGAGAAAGAAATGGGGGTTGGAAGATATGCATCACACACACGCACACTTATTACAAAATTCGCCGTCTCAACGGGGGGTCCGAATAATAAGCTAACTAGCTAATCTAAGCTAATTAAACTAATTATTACAAAACGAAGTTATTAACTATTCCTAGTTAACTAATTACTACAAAACGAAGCTAACTAACAAGTTAACTAACTAGTTATTACATCACAAATTGATTAGTTAAACACATTAACTAATTAAGTACAAAACCAAATAGCTAACTAGTTAAGCAAAGCAATAAATCAGGAGCCTCGAGGCGAGAAGTGCATGCCTGCTTGGTCGCCTTGTTCAGAAATCCATCGCTATGCCCCAACTTGCCTCTGTTTGCATTTGATCTCAGAACACTACACAAGCTTCCAGATAGCTTCTACTCCAAAATGGGAACCTCCAAGAAGGTTGTCGACCAGTACAGGGCAGTGTAGACCACTTGTAGACCACTTACATTTGCTGTAGACCCGAAAAAGTGGTCGGCCAACCACTTTTACTGGTCTACCGACCAGAAAATTCTGCACAACTCCATTATGCTGCAACAGAGAACAAGAAGGGGCACATCAGTGTATTTGCAAGGAATGTGTGTACAACCAAGGGGGTGTGGTTGTCGACTCTTGAGCCACCAACCGAGCATCGCAATGCACGATGGCCGAGAAGCCAAGTTTGCACATTTCAATGTAAATGAATGCACAAATAACACATAAGAGCCTCCACCTCTATCATGCATGATCAAGAGGGATAGCAACCGAGAAATGAGGCATGTTTCATCACTTCAAGTATGAAACGTCCCTTGTTTCTCGTGTTCAGATTAACACTCTATCAAAACACAATGTAATACAACATAAGCATGATCAACCTATCAATGCTAATGGCATGCAAACACAATGTAATGCAACATGATCAACCCATCAATGCTAATGGCATACAAACACAATGCAATGCAACAACATGCAAACAACATGTTATTCTATCGGTGCTAGCATGGCATGCACAAGATTCTATCATGCAAACAATGCATGCATGGCAAGCTTAGAAGCTAAGGCATCAAAACTAGTAAAGGGCACCTCACAAGGGGCATGCAAAACAATGCTCAATGGACTTAAACCGAATATGGACAGACCTAAATCATGCCAAAATAGTGGCCAAAATGCTGAAATGATGGCATGAAAAGGCAAGATATGTATGCTCATGCAATGGTCCATCAACTAGGCAATAAGAGCACAACTCTCAAACATGATCAAGAAGTGATAAACATGGAAGTGTGACAACACTATATGCTCTGAAATATCATGTGAAATGATGTCATGGCAAGCAAACATCTCAAGTATGTCATACTATGGTGCTCAAAACTCAAGGCTAGCAAGGCCAATTGCACTACAGCTATGCAATACATGAACCACATGGTCAAGACAACCCAAAATAGTCCTAGAGAAGGTCAAATCAAGGCTAAAACATGAACAGAGTCTAGCCAAAACAAGATAGCATGAAGGGCATGAAGCATGGAGTATGCAAGGCCAATAAGGAGGATTACAGTACACCTATCAAAACCAAGCATGAGATGACTCCAACAAAAATTAGAGTTGTATCATGGCAAAATAGGACCAAATACACACTGATATGGCAGCCCAAAAAGCTAGGCAAGATGGCATACGCATTTTCTCATATTTAAGGCATGAGGCACAAACCCTCCAAAGCATTGAAAGAGTGAAAGATGTGAGGGCATGACCACATTACATATACTGAAACCAGAAATCAAATGATGCCAAATCATGCAAATAGTCCAAGCAATGCATGCTAGTGACTCAGAAATTCAAAGCTAGTAAGCAAGAATGCACTATGGCTATACAAAGCAAGGCATGCATGACCAAAACAACTTAAATAAGACCTTGAGCATGCTAAAACATGGACAAAAGCTTGCTGGAGTGGAGCCAAAATCATGCTAGAATGATGGTCCAAAGCATGATGCATGTTAGGCTAGATTGCAAGATTACACTATAAATGTGTGAAGCATGCAAGAGGCAACCTCATCAACCAAAAACAAAGTTAAGGCATTCTAAAATAACACCAAAAACTTGCTGAGATAGGACCAAAACATGCTAAAAAGATGAGCTATCAACACAAGCATGTAAGGCTAGTTTGCAAGGATTACACTACAAATGTATAGAGCATGCAAGGGTGGCCTAAACTAAGCCAAAACAGAGGTATGTCATACTGAAATAAGGCCAAAAATAGGCTGAGATGGAGCTAACATATGCTAGATAAACATGCTCAAACATGAGGCCAACAAGGCAAGTAACCAAGACACAAGGAGAGGGGATGACCCCCTCCTATTTGGGACCTCAAAACACACTTTCCACCACTGAAATTCCTCTTAGTTTTAGTAGTGAGAAGGCCAAAAAGAGGTTGTCCCAACAACTTAAAAGGATAGCACAAAACAAAGCCAAACAAGGTACAAGAGGGGGTAGACCACCCCCAACACCAAAGAAGCCTTAAACAAACATTTCAAACACTTGAAAATGAAGCTTTTTGTAGTTGAAAGTTAAGCCTAAAACATCATGCAAATAGGGCTAAAGACTTAACCAAAAACAAAGCTTTAAGGGACTAAAGTCTCACCCTTGAAGAAACACTTCAAAGCAGTAACTCTAGCAGCCTTTTTGGACCAAAAGTAATCCAAAAACACCAAAACCAGCTTCAAGGTGCCTCAGCTCCAAGAGTATGATGTTTGAGTAGGTGTTTGTGTGCAAATATGTGAAGAAACTACACTTTTAAGCACAAATATGAAGAGAATGAGCAAAATATGGAGATAGATGATATATCTATATCTTCTAAGCAAAATTCTCAACCTGAGACAAGAGGGGGGAGGCTCCCTTTTGTAGAAAACCAAGGATCAAGCTTGTTGAACAAGCTTTAGGCTCCAAGCAATCCCTCCATACACGTGTATGGAGGATGCCTTCTGTGCCCAACAGCTGGCACAGCTGGCAAGAAAATATCTGCAGAAAACTGCAGGAAAGCTACCGACCAGTTG
The DNA here is from genome assembly GCF_004153795.1 of Camellia sinensis. Classification (NCBI taxonomy): domain Eukaryota; kingdom Viridiplantae; phylum Streptophyta; class Magnoliopsida; order Ericales; family Theaceae; genus Camellia; species Camellia sinensis. Next base: position 1,584,801 of record NW_021025260.1, read on the forward strand.
AAGTGGTCGGCCAGCTACTTGCACTGGTCGGCCGACCAGTGAAAGTGGTCTGCAAGAATGAAAAGTGGTCGGCAAGGGGGAGGAGTGGTCTGCACAATGAAAGCAAGGTGGTGGCATGGCTGCCAACCACTTTTAGTGCTCCAAAGACCACCAAGACCAGTTGGCCAACCAAAAAACTGGCTGGCGGGAAAGAAAAGTGGTCTTCAGGGAGAGAAACTGGTCTACAACCCTTATTCCACCCTCCAAATAAGGAAAACAAGGTTTGTGCCAAAAACAAACCATAAAGGATGCAAGACAAAAGTCCGCGGGACAAGGCACACAGCCGGGAGCCTCGAAAACTAGTCTATGGGCGCAAAAAGTGATCTACGAGGGAAAGGTAGTCTGCGGCCACAAAAGGTGGTCTACAAGACCTCTGTGTCCCTCTAGGCAAAGGCAACAAGGTATGGTCCGAAAACCAAGCCAAGAGGAGAACGTTAAGAGGTCCTGAGACAAGGCGCTCGACCAAAGGCTTCGGAAATCGGAAACTAGCCTACGAGAGGGAAAAGTGGTCTATGACCACAAAAAGTGATCTACGGACCTCTCTCTCCCTCCAACCAGGTCAACAAGGCATGGTCCACGAACCAAGCCAAAACACAAAGAGTTCAGAGACCCGGAGGCAAGGCACTCAGTCGAAAACTCTGCAAACTCAAAACGAGCATAAACATGCGCGATCATCGGGTGCTCAATCGATGACGTCTGAGTCTTAAGGTCGGTCAAAAATGGGGTGTCTACAGTTGCTCCTTTTTGATAGAACTCGAAAGTCTAGAAGTGACCGGAGTGAATGTCAAAGCCTAGAGACGACCCATTTTTGACAAGGCCGAAGACTTAGACAAACAGGCAAGATAACAAAGAGATGCGCCCTCAGGCAGGGGCAAGATGCAAATGACATGCACAATGCCGAACATAACTTATGATCATGCAAAGAAAGCTATGATGAAGTAAATATGTAAAATAAATACAACATTTTAAGCGAATGTTATGCAAAGAAATACTACAGCAAACTTGTACATAAGCAAGCAAACACAAACCAAACTACATCTCATGCAAAAAGGATGTAAGAAAATTATACAATTCTCACTGCATCTCATGCGGAGAAGGCTAAAAGCGACTATCGGGAACACCCAAAGTCTCAAACGAAACACCTCCCAGTGTATCAAACGCAAAAGGAGAAGGACTATGCGAGAAAGCGCAGTCATCCAAACACATGTCAAACGCAAGAGGAGAAAGTAAATAAACGAACACCGAAACGCATCTAAGTGTTCGGAATCGAAGACGTCCTAACGCACCATATGCGAGGGGAGAAGAGGTATAAATGAACACCGGAACTCATCCGAGTGTTCGAAACCAAAGACATCCCAACGCACCACATGCGAGAGGAGAACGGTTGCGCAAGAAAGCGCGATGCACATGGCAGTGCGAGTACGTCCAAACGCGCCACACGCGAGTGGAGAAAGGTACGTCCCTCGAATGAACCGTACATACAATATCGTCTGGTTTCACCAACTTCAAATGAACTGCACATACAATATCGTGTCTGCACAAGAAAGAAACTCAATAGGTACAATATGGTAGAAACACATGTTCAACGCTATATCAAGATACAATATCAACACAAGATAAATGCATGCATATACAATGCAAGTGAAAAGTGCGTAGCAATGCAAGTGAAAAGTGCATAACAATGCAAGTGGAACATGCGTGACAATGCAAGTAGGAAGGTGCACAACAATGCAAGTGGAACATGCGTGACAATGCAAGTAGGAAGGTGCACAACAATGCAACTGGAATGTGCATGACAACGCAAGTGAAGAAGTGCATAACAATGCAAGTGGAACGTGCGTGATAATGTAAGTAGGAAGGTGCACAACAATGCAACTGGAATGTGCGTGACAATGCAAGTGAAACGTGCGTGACAATGCAAGTAAGAAGGTGCACAACAATGCAACTGGAATGTGCGTGACAACGCAAGTGAAGAAGTGCATAACAATGCAAGTGGAATGTGCATGACAACGCAAGTGGAGTGCATAACAATGCAAGTGAAATGACAAAGGGTACGCAAGACAACGTGAGCAATGCACTAGCAAGTGCAGGTAAGGTGCGCAAGAAAGCGTGAACAATGCACAAACAAGTGCAGATGAGGTGCGCAAGAAAGCGCGAGCAATGCACTAACAAGTGCAGTTGAGGTGCGCAAAAAAGCGTGAGCAATGCACTAACAAGTGCAGGAAAGGTGTGCAAAATAGCGCGAGCAAGTTCAATGCAAAAGATACAAGCATTTTCTATGCAAGATGAGAGCATGTAATGAAATGCACAAGATAGTGCGAGTGTAAATGTAGGATTTTAAGGTCTCCTAGACCAAAGAATGTACATGATAGTGCGATGGGCAAGAAAGTACGAGTGTAAACTGCATAAAACAGTAGGACGCACAAGAAAGCGCGAGTGCACCAGAAAGTGCGATGTGCAAGAAGCGCGAGTGATTTGAAATGCACTACACAGTGCGATACGATAAACAGCACGAGTGATTTGAAATGCACTAAACAGTGCGATATGCTAAACAGCGCGAGTGATTTGAAATGCACTACACAGTGTGATACTCAAAACAGCGCGAGTGATTTGAAATGCACTACACAGTGCGATACGCTAAACAGTGCGAGTGATTTGAAATGCACTACACAGTGCGATACGCTAAACAGCGCGAGTGATTTGAAATGCACTAAACAGTGCGATACGCTAAATAGCGCGAGTGTAATGCAATGCACAAGAAAGTGCGAAGCAGGTGCACAAGGAAAAAGGGCGATAAAGTGCATGTTCTATGCAAGTAAGGTACACAAAGAAGTGCGATAAAATGCATTTTCTATGCAAGTAAGGTGCAAAAAAAAGTGCGATAAAATGCGTGTTCCATGCAAGGTGCACAAAAGAGTGCGATGGAATGCATGTTCTATGCAAATGAGGTGCATTTTCTATGTGAAAGATACGAGCATTTTCTATGCAAGTATGGAAGAGTGCATTTTCTATGCAAAAGATACGAGCATTTTCTATGCAAGAATGGGAGTGCATTTTCTATGCAAAATGGAAATCATATTCTATGCAATATTGAAAGCATATTCTATGCATGATATAGGCATATTCTATGCAACATTGAAAACATATTCTATGCATGATTGAAAGCAAAGCATATTCTATGCGGAAACGAAAGCAAGCATATTCTATGCATGAATCATAACGATGTTGTAGACACTCCATTTTTTACCGTCCTCAAGACTTGGACGTCACCGTTTGAACACTTAGTGATCATCCATGTTCGTGTTCGTTTTTAGTTCTCGAAGGTCTCGGCTACGCGCCTTGCCTTAGGATCTCTCGACTTGCTTGTTTTGTGTTTGGTTTTGCACCAAACACTTGTTGTTTTGCTTATGAGGGCAGGGAATGGCTTGTTGGCCATCCCCACACCTCACCGGCTATGGCTTGAGGCCACTGGCCTTGTTTTGTTGCTACCGGCCATTGGTGATGGCCGGTCGGCACTCTTTATGGTCGGCCGACCATTGTTTTGGTCAATTTGTCTTTTTTGGCTGGCCGACCATTGTTCATATGCTTTTGGTAGATATTTTATGCCAGCTGTGATAGCTGGCATCCACAATGTGTATGGAGGGATTTCCCTCTTGGTTAGCTTGTTTTGTAAGCTTTGCAAGATTGGAATTCCTATAAAGGGAGGGCTTCTCCTCCCTCCTCAAGGGTTCCAAACAAGTTCCAGAGGTCTGAGATTAGGGTTAGAGAATCCTATATCTATCTATCTCTATATCTCCCTCTCCTTTTGATTTGTGTGTGCTAAAAGGTGTTTTGTTCTTAGTTTTGCACTAAGACACATAGTATTACACCATACCTTGGTTGCTGAGATGTCGAAGGGTTGTTCTTGAAGTTTTTGAGCTGGTTATGACCCAAGGAAGGTGCTGGAGTGGTCTTCTTGAAGAAGGTCTACAAGGGTGAGAACTATTCCCTTTATTCCCCATTTTTGCATAGGTTTTTAACCTATCTTGCATATGTTTTTAAGCTTAGCTATAAAATAAGAAAAGTTCTGTTTTTACCTGCTTTTGATCTTTATTTAAGGTCTCTTTGAGGTTTGGGGTTGTTCCCCCCCTCTAAGGCCTTGTTAGGCCTTGTTTAAGGCCATACCTTTTGGCCATTATTTTGAGCTTTGCATGACCTCTCTACCACTAAAATCTTTTCAGTGGTGGAGAGGTGGTTTTGAGGTCCTAAATAGGAGAGGGTCATCCCCTCTCCATGTTGTCTTCGATGCTTGCATAAGTGGCTTGTGTTGTAGCATGTGTGCCTAGCTTGCTTTAGCTCCATTTCAATGCATATTAGGCTTTGTTTTGCCATAATATAGCACTATTTTAAGTTGGTTTAGACATGCCTTGTATGCTCCATACACTTGGCTTGTAATCCCATGTTTTGGCCTTAACATGCATCATGTTGTAACATGTGTCTTTAGCATGATTTTGGCTTAGCTTTGTGAATCTTTTATGCATGTTTTGGTGTGCTTGAGGTCTGATTTTGGTTGTTTGGGTCATCTATGTCTCGCTTTGTATAGCTACCATGCAATCTAGCTTGTAGGCTTTGAGTATTGGATTCTCTAGCATGCTCTACTTGCATCATTCGGGTGGTTTGGCATTACTTATAATGATATTTCAGTCCATATAGCATGCTCAAATACTTGCATTTATCACCTATTCCGTGCTTTGGATAGTTTGTGTTTTATGTTCCATGTTTGGACCTTCGTGTATGCTTCCATGCTTAGACCATTTAGGTGTCATCTAAGTGTGTCTTTGGCCTTATTTTGGTCTGCCTCGGGACTATTTTGAGTCCCTTTGGCCCTTTGAGGCTTGGTTGACATGGTCATGGCTTGAGCCCCTTGGCTAGCCTTGAGTTTTAGACCTTGTTGCATGCCTTATTTGCATGGTTTGGTTGGTTTGGCACCATCCTTAACATGATTTCAGAGTTTATCAATCCTTGCCATATGTCCATGTTCATCCCTTTTAAGTGTACTTGAAGCTGCTTCTTTATGCTTAAGTATTGGACCATGTATGGATGCATGTTTGTATGTAAATTTGCCTTCATGTTCATAGCATTTTGGCCACTAATTTGGGATTATTTGAGAGCTGCCCATATTAGTTTAAGACCATCCCCGTATGTTGTTGCATGCTTGCCTAGTATGTTGTCACATACTTGTTGCACGTTTAGTGAATTACATGTTGTAGCATGCTAGTTCAAATTGTGCCTCGTTGTGTACTTAACCCATGACATGTCGTTGCATGCTTAGGTCGTCATGCATTTGGCATGTATTCTCTCTTTTTAGTCACATAACATGTCGTTACAAGTTTTTATGTTGTCACATGCTTGCATGTTTGTATGCTTGTTCACATTTTCATGGTGCATACTTAGCTTCCATGCCTAGGTTGCATTGCATTGAGCATGCATGCCTTGCCTCTTGATCAAGCATGATAGAGGTTGGGTCACTTGTGTGTTTGTATGCATTTCATTTGACATCAAATGCACAACTTGACACCTAGGACCATCATGCATTGAAATGCGTGATTGGTGGCCCGAAGGTCGAGAGCCAAACTCCCTTGAGTTCATGACGTGATAGGGAGGGTGGTGGTGCATAAATTACTTTGAAAATGCATTGCCATGTCTTGTCTGTCCTCTGTTGCAGCAAAACAGTCTTCTGCAGGAAGAAATGGCCGGCCGGCAATTTTCAGTGCCGGCCGACTATCAAAACCCAGCCGGTGGTATAATTTTTGGTCGATTACCAGTTCTCCATGGCTAGTGGTGTTTCTCCTTGGTCATTGACTTCCCACAGTGCTCAGGGAGTAGTCCAGAAGTAACCTTGAGACTTGTGCAGTTCTCAGAGGTGCAGAGCAGTGTAAACAGAGGCAACATGTGACATGGCGGTGGATTTCTGAGCGGAGCCGAGCGTGCATGCATTCGTTCCTCTTCCCAAGGCTGTTTTACTACTTTCAGTAATTTAATTAATTTGTTTAATTCGTTAAGGGTCTGTAATATTTAATTAGCTTGTTAGTTAATTAATTTGTATTATTCATTCGTACCCTCCGAGAGAGGGGAATTGTGTAATAAGCGTGTGTGTGTGTGATGCATGTCTCCCAACCCCCACTTTTTCTCCATTTTATTTAACCGCTTATGATGGTTAGTTTTAGGGTATATTTGGTTTAGCATACCTTATGCTATGCATGCGTGCACCCATTCATCTGTATTGCACGCATCGGGCTCGGCGCATCATACTAACGGCGTAGTATTTCAATTTCAATTTGAATACGTGCATCGAGTTATTGCATTTCACATGCCATCCTTAGATTAGCCGAGCCTATTCTAGTGACATTTTGTATGTGATGCATTAGCCATTTTAACATGGACTTGGATCATACATTGATTGCTAACATGTTCCTTGTTTTGGCTCGGAGTACACTGTGAGTATTTATGCTTTAGCATCTTGCATGTGTGTAAGTGTTAACATGACAGCATGCTTACCATGAGGCTATGTGCTTATATGATATAATTGCCTGAATGCCTGTGGTTGAAGGTTGGGTTGCTTGAATTGGAATAATTCGTCGAAACCCGTGTTTTAGCCTACTCATGAGTAGCAAATTTCAATCCATTTTCAAAACAAACAGGTATGCGATGCTTTGTTCCAAACTAGGCGATCTAGTCTATACTTGTGTGTTGTGCGCATTACATAGTAAATTCTAGCTAATTAACTGGAATAAGAACACATATGTTTTCAAAACGAGATATCATGTTTAGTAGTGGCCGATCTTTTGATCGGGCGAGCGGGGGTGCTCATAGCTGACCTTCCCCAATCGTACCCAAGTTCCCGAGCCGAGGCAACTTTGGTGATGACGGACATGTGGCCGTAGGCAACGAGTCAGGGTTTCCTAAATTTCTCAAAAATAAAACATTTAGGTGGCGACTCTGTATTTGAAAAGCAGTCCTTGTTTGGTACTTCATTTCTAAAAATCTGTTTTCAAAACGATTTGCCAGATTTGGACTCTTTGGTGATTTATCAGTCTCACATCACACATTGTGAGATCAGATTAAGAACCGTGACAATTTGAGTCCAAACTGTAGCGTGAGGCCCACGGGCGCATCTACAGTTTCTGGCGACTCCGCTGGGGAGTTAGAGAACTTGACTCGAACTCATGATATCTTGTTTTGATTACACTTATGTGTTTCTTTGCATTGCATTTGCATCGGTGCGCCTAGGACACCGTGTTTGTCGTCTGCTATTCCTGAACGGTTTGTCGGAGGCTTGCTTTGTTAAGCCTGCCATAAGGCTGACCTGTTACGGGCTCTGCCACGATGGGAACACAAACCTCTATTTTTACCGAGGCACCCTTTTTGACCATTCGACCTAGTGCATATCGGAATCCATAGCGACCATTCCAAGCTAGGACAGGTTGCTTACCCGATTGTAGGTTGGTTGAAACCGCTGCGTGCGTAGTGAAACCCTAGCTCCTGACAAAATAGGACAGGGAAACCCTACCCCAATATAGGGGTGTAATGGCTTTCATTTGCTTGTTATATGTGCTTTTAGAGTTGACCTCTACAAGGAACGCACATATCTATTTGCAAGTCTAGGCATCAGGCCTGCGGGCATTAGTGTCAGTGTTTTGAGAATCAGTAGTATCTGCGGGTATCAGATTCAGTTTTGGGGCAGTAGTTTTTGGGAACAGTGATCAGTGATCGAATACCGTTATTCAGTTGTGCTTGCGATTGTTTGGGTAAATTTGGGCTGAGACGCTGCCTGTTTTCTCTTTCAGGAGGAGGGAGGGAAATTTCAAAGATCTAAGTTCAGAATAGTTAGTGTTCTCCTTCGCTGAAGCAAGGCAGATATCTGATCAATCAAGTCACTAGTCACATCACCTCCGTTCAGTTCAGCGGATTTATGATGTCACAGAATTCAGAGGAAGTTGTGGTTATGGCAGCCGCACTAAACCAAGGGATCATCTTATAGGGTGAGACCAATGCTGAGATATCACACCCACCCAGGTCGCCTGCTGTGCGCTTGATCTGGGAACCCCAGTTGTTTCAAGCTCGTGAACCCACCACGTTTGAATTAATGGGAATGAGTGGCGACCTCCAAAGATCCGTGGCTGATTTAGGTTATGGAATGTTAGCCCCGCCACCAACTGCATCGTATGTTGGGAATTTCATGCCACAGGAGCCCCCGCTACTGGGGCGAATTGTAATTAAGCTCAGCCAGCTTGAAGCTGTCTCAAACTCCGGCAATGTTGTATCGGCGACAACGGGGCTTCGCACTGAAGCAACAACTCAAACCTCCCACCAAGCTGAGGCTAGTGGAAAGAACAAGATGAGGGCAAATGCAGATCCCTATGCACAACTCTAGCAAGTTGTTGAGGCTCTGAAAGTCGGGGGGTTGAATAAGCAACAAGTACTCGCAGTTGTAGCTAAGTCTGTGGATGACATCTTCCCTACTCAGGCCGAGAGCAGTTCAAACCAAAGGAAAAATCGAGATAGGGACCGTCGTGCCAGAACCGTTCCTCTCAACCCTAATCCTGCACCTAGAAAAGATCAGAGAGCCAAGGTAGCACCTGCCGATCCTTTTGCTAGTGCGCCCAGCAAAGGTCCATAGACTTCAAAGTATCTGCCCCGAGGGCGCAGGGCTTTTCATGCCCTCTACATGCCTTTGTCCAAGGCGCTTCAAATCCTCACGGAAAAAGGCCATCTCAAACCCCTTGAGCCTCAGCCTCTCCCTGCTCATCTTCCACCGGGTCATGATGCCACCCAGTACTGTGTGTACCATCAACAGGCTGGTCACACCACCGACAATTGCTTTCGTCTTCGCCACGAAGTGCAAGACTTGATCGATAATGTGGTCATCATCCCACCTAGCTCAGCAAAGTCTGTCACCACTGAGTTTCTGGACTTCGAAGATAATGCAAGTATGTGATCTGGGGTTGGCCCACCTGCAAGCGGTGCTCGGTTTACTTCAAATATGACGTGTGGCGCGCACTATTTTGGGCATCTGCAAATACTAACTTTTGCAGTTTCTGACTCGGGTGTTGAGTTAGTTCTGTGGTTTTGTTTTTGAGTCTGTGTCTTTGTTCTGAGTCTGTCTTTTTGATTAAGGGTCTGTCTTGTTGTATCGAGTCAGTCTTGTTGTAAAGAAGCTGGGTGATTCCAGGGATGTTGCTTCGGATATCACTATTTTGTTTTGTGTTCGTCCTTTCTTTTGAGTCTGTTTCTGTCTTGAAGCCTGTTACACCAGAAGATCTGAATGAAACAGCAGTAATTGTCACACTCTCATGTTTGCTTCTGCCTTGCACCAGTTGTGCTAGAATCTTGAATGAAACGATAGTGCATTTCACCTGCTCTTCTGTACCTTCAACTCATTGCATTGACCTAAGTTTTTCAAAACTTTTTGAACGTTGTGGTGAAAACGAAGAGGAAGGAATTCCTCGGGTTTTGTAAAATTTGATCATATGAGAGAAAGAGAGGCATGCTAAGCCCTTAATGAATGGAATCATGTTTGTTGGTATGAGTACTGAGAAAGCTTGATCCAGATTGGTTCTGCACTGTCTTCAACGTGAGCGATTCGTCGCATTCTTAAAAGTTTTCAAAAAAAATGTTTTGCGCGGTCCCGCGAAGACCTGTGTGGAATCGCTCTTGAGATTGTGCAACCTAGGATCGCTCTCAGCCTCAAGACTCGACCCCTTTGCTTTCAAAACCTTGAACTTGCATCCAGAATGTTCAAATGGTCAATTACGATGTGAGGCTCGTATGGCCAGATCAGAAGCACCTCTCGAACAACAGGTAAAAGACGTCAGATAATGCACTCGAAGAGTCTAAAACGAAGATCGGCAAGAATGCCAAATCCCAGAAGGGAGGAAAGAAGAAAGTACTACCAGAGAACAACTGAGTTCTTATCCACAACACTAGGGGCAAATTCAGCCCCCCATTCGATGGACTCCTGCATCGTCAGCGAACAGCAGCCATTCTCCTGGATTCAGATGACTTCAGGATCTCAAAACCATTTGACATGGACAAAGCTACACTTTTACCCTTGAGAGGCTCACTGGGCCGAAAATCCAAAAGGGCGACCCAGGCAAAAGTTAGAGCAAGAAAAAAAAAAGAAAAAGAACAAAACAAAACATAAAAGAGAAAAATGCAAAGAATGAAAAAAAAAAGAAAAAGAAAAGAAATGAAGAAAAAAAGAAATGAAAAGAGTTGAAAAGAAAGGGAGAACAAAGCTTGCAAGGTTAAAAAACTCAGAACGACGGACTTGGCAAAAGTTAGAGCGTAGAAGGAGAGGTTAATACCTGAGTGTCCCTAAACCGGAACTACGTAAGGCTTGATTCCCATGTTTGGGATACGTAGGCAACTTCATCCTGATGTCCAGCCACAAACACTTCCAAACGACTATGTCCATGTAATGGTTCTGATCATCCTCGCCTTCTCTGTATCCGAGAGTTCGGGTATGACCATCGTTATGAGGATTGATTACAATGCACTGCGGTGCCCATCCAAACAAGCGGCAACTTTCCGTTGCCAATGCGCCGCGACGCCATTCAAATAAGGGGCAACTTTCCGTTGCCGTGCAGTGCCGTTCAAACAAGGGGCAATTTTTCATTGCTTCCGATTCGAGGTTGCACATCTTGAGAGTAGGTTTCGTGCTTACAGAGCAGTGGCCGTTTGCAAAAATAGTTTTTGAGAATTTTTACTGAGGTTGACTAATTTTCTCGAAAATTATTCTATTTTTTCCAAAACCGGACCATTTTCTTGGACCCAAAAATGAAAATTTTCAGTGCTCATAGCCTAACTTGCATGATTTCAAATTAGAAAATTGAACAAGCATGTTAATCTAACTCTCATTTTGGTCAAAATTGTTTTAGTAAAAAGCCAAAAACAAGAAATGGTCAAAATGATGAACTAGGGGCACAGTTGAGTCAGGTGTTTTGTCTTTTCTCCTTTATCAATGCACTTGCTAGAAAGGGCACCATACTTGCCGGAAAAGGCACCGTATTCGCTAGAAAAGCGCACAGCTGAAGCTAACAACAAAGGGCTGAAAGCTCTCAACATCCTCCAAGCAACGAGGTATCAAGCCAAGTGCGAAACACGAACTCGAGTGGATCAAGTTACTCCATTCCCTCTTGCGGGGCCTTGACTAAATGACACCAAGGGGGATAGCCGCGAGCTAATAGTGTTGGGCATAAACCCTACAACCTTTTATTTAGCCATCAAACCACCTAGGGAAGGGATAAAAAATGAGAGATCGAAGAATAGAGAGATATGCGCTGAGAGAAAAAGTGAGGAAAAGGGCTTTTTCAAAAAAAACAGAGATTGAGTGCCAGAGTGATGAGAATCACAGATGAGAAAAGGTGGGAAACAATACCTGGAGAAACTGGCCTCTCGCTTTTGTAACACGTCTGAATGTCGTGTCTTTTGTTTGTCTCGATTCTTGTCATGAGTCATTTCAAGTGTCTGTGTTTTTAGGTTGTATACCTTTTATCTTCTATTGTTGAGTCGTTCTTCGCTGTGTTCAGTAGTAGGCTCAATACCCAATTGAGAACTCATTTCTCGACTTTCAAAATGAATCGCTTTGTGCTCAGAGTGCTGTGTCATTCTCCACGTTTGTTCTTCCACATTTGGAGCATCCGAGTATGTTTTAACTTCTGCCAATCCCATCTTCGCATCCCGTCAGTTCGAATCGAACTGTTTGTTCAGAATTAGCTGTATGCCGAATAAACCGAATGCTGTGTTATGGGCTGTAAATTCAGAATGAGCAATGTTCAGAATGGGCTGTGTATTCAGACTCGGCAGTGTCCTGTATGAGCCGTATGATCAAAATGAACAGAGTACTGTGATGTGAGCAGTGTGTTCAAAACGAACACTCTATATGTTGAACATATTGAGAACTTGTGATTAGTTCCATTTCCAGTGTCTTATGATGTTGGTTTTGCAAATTCACCTGTATTACTCCAATTTGCTTATCGAGTTGTTGCTCATTTGCTTATCGAGTTGCTACTCATTTAGCTTATCGAGTTGTCGCTCATTCACTTATCGAGTTGTTACCCATTTGGTTTATCGAGTTGTCGCTCATTTGCTTATCAAGTTGTTACTCATTTGCTTATCGAGTTGTTGCTCACTTGATTACCAAGTTGTCGCAATTTTATTTATCGAGTTGTTGCTCTTTGTTTATCGAGTTGTAAACTTGTCAAGGTTTTATGGTTGCTTATTAAGTTAAGTTGCTACTTTGGTCTACCTGACCTAGTGATACATGCATGTTCAATTTCCAATTCAACTACATTATTATGTAATACGATGCGGTGCGACGTATCAAATATGCGATGCAACACTTTCTTTTTAGGAAAAAGTTTGTTTCATTCCATCATCTTTTCAAGTATATAGTTTTGAAAAAAAACAAAACCTGTTTGCGGCAGTGCAATGTGCTCAATCTACCGGCAAAAAAAAAAGCAAAAAAAAAAGAAAAGCAGCAAAAGTATAGATCAATGGTCTCAGGCATGAGAGTCTATCCTCGTCCTCTTCCTAGATGAAGGTCCAGGAGGATCCTCGCCGACTCCACCATCTGAGCTCGAGCCGGAATCATCTCCAGTCTCATCCTCCGATGACTCTGCCTTTGCCTCCGTCTCAGACTCATCATCGCTCGGAATCGGTGCCCGTGAGCTGCTCCCAACATGAGTACGCCCCGCCTTGGTGTGGGGGTGTACTGCGGTCCCTCGCCCTGCTCTCCCTCCTCATCGGGTAGATACAGATGGTCCTGCTGGAGCACCCCCTGCAGCCGACATCTGGAATGGGGGCTGAAAAGGACAAATGGTAAATACATCAATTATGCTATGCAAAGCAGAGTGTGAATACAGAATGCAGCGTATGAGTATAGTGTATGAATGCTATGAGCAGTATATCAGTGCAGAATGCTGTGTATGAATACTGTGAGTAGTATATCAGTGCAGAATGTCGTGTATGAATGCTATGAGAAGTGTGTCAGTATAGAGTACAGTGATTGAATGCAGTGTATGAATGCCGTAAGCAATGCTATGAGCAGTCTGTGGGTTACAGTGAATCAAATGCCGTGAGGGCCGCGTATCAAGTGCAGTGTTGACAGTGCGATGCATCAGATTATGTGTGAAACAGATTATGCACAGTTTGAGATTGTGGTTGAAGGAGCTTACCGGGATACTGTAGATAGCCAACAGGTCGAGGCTCCGCTGTAGCATCCCCATCACGGAGGTAGTAAACTCCAAAGACTGGCGAGTGTACACGGTAGAAGTCTGCAAGAGTGTTAGAAACATCAGTATTCTGCGGAATATCAAGAAAAATGAAATGAAATGACTGTACAAGATACAAAATGAAGTAGCACATACCGGAGGCAAGCCGTAGAATCCGACTAGCTCGTGATCAGGCGGAGGGGGAGCGATGGGGATCTGGTAACTCTCCCCACCTTGCCCTCGGCATGTCATCATAGTAGGCAGCTCAGGCCACCCGGCTCCCTGCCCTCTCCGAGATCCACTCCTGCCTCGAGCCGGACATACCCTCGTTGCCCTCGCTGCCCTTGGTGCCCCTACTCCAGCCACTGGCGCCGCAAGTCTCTCCCTCTCAGCTCGACAAGCACTAGTCAAAGGCCACATGATATAGGTCTGGACGAACTCCGCATAGTCACCCTCGTCTACAAAGCGCTCATAGCTCCAGCCGATGGTATAGCTCATCATCTCCGCTAAGGTGTATCTCTCAGTGACCCTCGCATGGGTAGGAGGAGGTGCTGGAACTGGCTTCTCTGGCGTGCCCAGGGTCTGCCGTAAGAAACGCTCCCCAAAGTACCAAGCGCGGTAGACGGGGCCCTCCAATAGAACTCTGAATCGGGCCGTCTCTCGGGCACCAGCATATCGGTCCCGAACTGTATCAGGTAATGGAGCCCAAGGCTGCCAGGTAATCTGCAAATAAAACGCAGTTTGTTACCTACTGATATTGAAAGAACAATGCAAAACGAAGCTTAAATAAACTATAATGTTTGACATACCTCGGCTGCGGTGATGGTATCGAAGTAGCGGCGGAAGAAAATGAGGGACTCCCGTGGTCTCCGCTCGCTCCTCACGTCGAAGCGATGAGAGAACGGGACACCAAGGAAAATCTCCTCGTCTGGCACTGGGGCAAGTCTTGGGAAGTAGGCATACACCCACAACTGTACAGTGTGACAGAACAGATATGAGCATGCTTATCAGATAAGGCAGTATACAGATCAAGCAGTATGCAGATAAAGCAGAAAATGGTATGTGCAGTGTACCGTGCAGAGTGTACAGTGTATGTAGTGTACAGATAATGTGAAACATAACTAAAAAGACAGAAAAGGGAATATGTACCTCCCAAGCTCGCTAGTAGCCTCCGAGCAACTGTCCGCTGAAGTAGGAAGACGAACTCATATAGCTATAGAGAGTGGCCAAGCCGGCGCCACCCCAGTCATAGCGGCGGATCTGTGTCACATCCATAAGCGCGCTCAGCAAATAGAGGGCGATGGTGTTTGCCCGGTCGGCAAACAGAGTGGTCCCCAGCAAGAACATGATGAAGCCCCGGGCGTATTGCTCCTCCTCCTCCTCCTCTTGGGTAGTAGGTGCCTGGATCCGAAAATGGTCCTTGAACCATGAATATCGCACGAACCCTGCCCGAGCGAGAGGTGGCTGAGCGCAGAGGAGGTACATCTGAGCGGCGTCCCACTCGTCCATGTCAGTATCGAAGGGGATCGGATCACCCCCCACTCCGATGCCTGTGAGCATAGAGAAGTCGAAGGGAGTCATCGTCATCTCCCCGGTGGTAGAAACGTAGAGAGAGTCAGTGGTGTCCTACTACCTCTTCACCAGAGCAGCAAGAGAGGCCTACTCGCAGTGAGGCGCGAGAGTCCCATGCAAAAAGTCCCAAAGCCAGCTCGGTCAACGATGCGACGAACCGTATCGGGCAGCTCCATGTACCAAGCCCTGGCAGCAACATTCCCATACCCCTGGAAGGCATGGGAATCCCCCTGTGGCCAAAACAAACATTTGCGAAGTAGTGTTACAAATACAGCGTTGAAAGCACTTAGAATTGATAAAAATACAGCGTGTGTGTGCGTGTTCAAATTCAAACAGATATCGGGTGCAGGTGTGCTCGCAGTGAACTACAGCATGTGACGTATCAGTGTGTTTGAGTGGTTCAGATGAAAATACAACGTGTGTGCACATGTTCAGATTCAAACAAATATCGGGTGCAGGTGTGCTTGCAATGAACTACAGCACGTGATGTATCAGTGTGTTTGAGTGGTTCAGTGAAAATACAGCGTGCGTGCACGTGTTCAAATTCAAACAGATATCAGGTGCGGGTGTGCTCGCAGTGAACTACAGCATGCGATGTATTGGTGTATCCGGGCCAAACATTTAAAGAACAGAATCAACTATTGCAGTTATGTATTCTACTTTGCAGAAAATGAAACAGGGAAGAGTGTACCTCAGAAGCACCATAGGACAGATATGACTTTAGCTCACGCAACAGAAGCTCCTGTGGCGCGTCTCGTGCATGGCTCCGAAAGTGGCGAAGGCTGTCAGGAGGAAGCACGTGTATCGTCAGCCTGTCGGTCGCCGGATCGAACAGTAGGATGTGAAGAGGCAAGAGCTCAGCCTCAGGGTCCACGTCCAACTCTGGGGGAGCCCCACCACCTGGAATGTCGTCCGCTGCCTCAAGGATAGTGTGAAACTGGCCGAAAGTGTGAAAACGGGGCAAGAATGTGAAAAGTCAACCCTAAGGTCAACCCCAAGAGGGTGAAAAATGGGCAGAAAGGTCAGAATGTGGAAAAGACACAAAGATCAAGGAAAACTTGGGGAAAACAAGCCCCAAGTGGTGGAAACCAAGAAAAATGCACCGAAACCAAGATTTGTTCGATTAAAAACGTGCGAAACGAGGAGGTGTTCGCGAATCGAACGACGAAACAGGCTAAAAAATTGAGGAAAAACAAGGAATGAAGGTTGCAAAATAACCTAGAGAGAGGGGAGAGATTTTCGACCAAGAGGCAAGTGAAGAAATAGGGCTAGAAGCCCTATATTTAAAGACCCGTGGCCAAAAGGACAAAACTGCCCCGAAGATATTTTCTTATGGTATCAGAACTACCTTGCTCCAACGAGCTTGAAGGTCCTACTATGGCTCCCATGGTTTATTCTTCTTCTTCATTTTCTTCTTCTTCTTCGTTTCAACTTCCTCAAACCTTTCACTATTGATCTCGAATCTAAGCCTCACTTGTCACTGTCAAACTTGAGGCTAACAACTTCATCATCTGGAAAAATCAGTGGTCCAATATATTATGAGCAACAAGCTTTATTGCATATGTTGATGGATCAATTGTTACTCCATTAGAGTTCATGAAAGATTCTTCTAATGCTAGCATTCTTAATTTAGAATTTACTCAACGGCAGGTTATTGATGCACATCTGTTGAGTTGTCTTACTACAACTCTTTCTTCTGCTATCTTTACTTTTGTATTTCACTGCAAAACTAGTCATGAAGTATGGTATACACTTGAGAAGAGATTTACATCACTCTCTAGATCGCATATTCATCAGCTCAAAAACAAACTTCACAGTATTGTTAAAGCTTCATCTTCAATGGGGGAGTATTTATTGCAAATCAAGGAAATTATAGATCGACTTGCTCTGGTTGGATCTTTAATCGATGATGAGGATCTTGCTCTCTTTACTCTTAATGGCCTACCTACTGAGTATTATGCCTTTAAAACTACAATTTGTGCTAAGATTGATTTAGTGTCTGTAGAGGTTTTGTCATCACTGCTATGTTCAGAATCCATATTGAAAATGATTCAAAAGCTTCATCTGATCTGCATAATGCTTATGTTGCACCTACTGCACATTCTCAAGTCAATCTTCTTCACAATCTCATAGATCATCCTCTTCACAATCTCATAGATCATCCTCTAGATATAAAGGAAATTATAGAGGCAATTAAAGGAATGACAGTGGTGATCATAGAGCAAGTAGATCTTATTTTAACAAAAACAAAAGAGGAGCCGGTAGACCTGGTTCTTTCTCTATGATCTCCTAGATCTGTGGCAAAAATAATCACTTTGCTCTCAATTGCTACTATCGGATGGAGTTTTCCTATCAGCCTATGATCTCTAAGCCTTCATTTGTCAATTCTGAATTTCAAAACAAAGCCTTTGTTGCTTTTGCAGCTCTTTCTGAAAATTGGTTTTTAGACTCTGTTGCTACAAGCCATGTGACTCATGATCTTCAATATCTCAGTCTTTATCAACCTTAATTATCAAGGCCATGAACAAGTTGTTGCTGGTGATGGTTCTTCCATTCCAATTCAGCACAAAGGTAATGGTATACTTCCAACTCCCTCACACACCTTCACCCTTAACGATTTTCTCCGTGTGCCTAAAATTTCTTCCAATCTCATTTTAGTATATCAACTTGTTTCTAATAACCATTGCACTATTACATTTGATGCTAATGGTTTTGTGATTCAGGACAAGACTAATAAATTTGTCTTGTACAAAGGCTCTCATTCTCATGGTCTGTATCAACTTCCTGTTGTTCTTCCTTTTTTTTTTCATCATCAAGCATGTGTTAGCGCTACTAATGCACCTACAGATTGGCACTCTAGACTATGCCATCCCTCTCCACATAAACTTCAAATGCTTTGCAATAAATTTCATTTGTCTACGCATTCAAATAAGTCTACACCATTGTGTCCACATTGTTGTGTTGCTAAGAGCCGTAGGCTTCCATTTAGTCTTTTTACTTCTTTTGTTAATCAACCTCTGGCTATTATTCACAGTGATGTATGGGGTCCTTTTACTAACCCTAACTCTACTTTTAGTTACAAATATTATGCTTTGTTTGTGGATGAATTTAGCAAGTTCACTTGGTTATTTCCATTACACTATAAAAGTGAAGTGTTTTCTAAGTTCATTGAATTCAAGCATTTTCAGCATTTTCGCAAATATTAAGTGTTTTCAGCATTTTCTCAGAACACATGGTATTAATCATTATCTCAGTTATCCATACACCCCCTCTCATAATATAGTTGCTAAGAGGAAGCATAGACACATTATAGAAACAGTTGTGGCTTTTTTACAACAATCTTCAGTGCCTTTGACTTATTGGTTTGATGTAGTTGCTATCTGTCTTCTTGATCAATAGGCTGCCTAGTTCTAAGCTCAAGGATCTCATTCCTTTTGAAAAATTATTCCAAAAATCTCCTGATTTCACTTTTCTTAGAACTTTTGGTTGCTTGTGTTACCCTTGGCTCAGACCACACATGCCTACCAAACTTCATCCCAGGTCTATACCCTATGTTTTCTTAGGATATATGCCCTCTAATAAAGGTTATAGGTGCCTTGATCCTACTACTGGTAAGGTCTATGTCTGTAGACATGTTTTTCAAGAATATAGCTTTCCTTTCTCTACTTTTTCCTCTGTTTCTAAGCCATCCTCTAAGCAGTTGCATACTTTTTTTTGGCCTCTTTCTAGTCTTGGTCTAGTTCTAGCTAGTCCAGCTATGTTTGAGCCTATTCCTGGGCCTTTTGCTTATGTGTCTTAACCTGTTAATTTTGTGCATGATGTGTCTTTTTCTACCAGTCTTATTGCCCGTCCTATTCCTCATACTCACTCTCCTCATTCTTCTTCTATTTTTATGGCGCCTACTCCTTCTTCTCTTATTCCTATTGATTCTTTATTTGTGGATTTTTAACTATATTCGCTTCTTCCCTACTTCTACTCCTGTTACTACTAATGTTCATCCCATGATCACTAGGTCCAAAGCCTCTCCTATTTCTTTTTCTGCCATCTCTTCTTCAGACATGATTGAACCTTCCTCTTATAAGGCTGCCTTTCTTTCCAAGGCTTGGTATAAGGCAATGGATGAGGAATATCAAGCTCTTCAATAGCAATCAACTTGGACTTTGGTTTCTTTGCCTCTGGGTAAACAAGCTATTGGCTCAAAATGGGTGTTTCGATTAAAGAAGAACTTAGATGGTTTAGTGAATCAGTAGAAAGCTAGGCTTGTGGCTAAAGGGTATCTCCAAGAAGAAGGGTTGGACTACCATGAGACCTTTAGTCTAGTTGCAAAACAGCCCACCAGTCGCATTTTACTTTGTTTGGCTTTATATTACAATTGGCCTATTAATCAGCTAGACATTTCCAATGCTTTCTTACATGGTGTGTTGGAGGAATAAGTATACATGAGTCAGCCACAAGGGTTCATTAATCCTCAGTTTCCTCATATGGTTTGTAAACTCAACAAGGCCTTATATGGCTTCAAATAGGCACTACATGCCTGGTAGTCTACATTCTCCAAAATTTCTTCTCTCCAATGGTTGTCACCAGTTCTTCTAACTCTTCTCTATTTGTTCAACAAACTAACAATACTCTTAGTGCATGTTTGATTGGAAGGATTAAAGCATGGGATTGGGATTATTAATCCGTGGGCCCAATCATCCTATGTTTGTTTTGACATTTTGGTTTAGGATTATTAATCCAATGGATAATTAATCCTACAAATTTGTAGGATTATTAGTAATGGGGTAGGGGTGGGATAATTAATACCACACTAATTTGATAAGATTATTAATACCTCACTATTAGTGTTGTGAATCAAACATGGCCTTACTATCCTACTCATCTATGTGGATGACATATTATTAATAGGCAACTACTCTTCTAATATTAATTCTCTCATTGCCCATATGCATTCAGTTGTTTCAATGAAAGAGTTAGGTGATATTAACTTCTTCTTATGCATTTCAATTGTTAAGTCCTTTTCAGGGTACTTTTTGTCCCAATCCAAGTATGCCCTTGAAATTCTTGGTAAAGTTGGGATGATTCAGTGTAAAGCCTGTGCCTCTCCTATGTCTGTCAAGCCTTCATCTGCAGTGGGTTCTTCTTGTTTTGTTGCATTCTCTAAGCCTTCTCTTTACTGGAGCATTGTTGGTGCTCCTCAATATCTCACTATTACTAGGCTAGACATTGCTTTTGTTGCTAATTATGCTTGCCAAGCTATGTAATCTCCATCTGAAGCTGATTTTGCTACTGTCAAACACCTTTTAAGATACCTTAAAAGGACTATCCATCAAAGGCTTGAATATACTACAGGTCCTCTTGAGTTCATGCCTACTTTGACTCTGATTGGGCTAGCAGCGTGCTTAATAGAAGATCTATTACTGGTTAATGTTAGGAATGGCAACGGGCCGGAGCGGGGTTGGGGATCAAACTCCTCGTCCCGATCCCCGTTGGTAAAAATTCCCCCATCCCCGGCTCCGATCCTCAACGGGGAACCTATCACTGTCCCCGTCCCCCAACGGGGATCGGGTTTCCCCGTCGTCGAAAATTTCCTGGCCCAAATAAAAAAAAAAGAAAAAAGAAGAAACAAAACATCATTTGTTTCTTCTCATTATCATCAACATCAACAACAACTATAGTCCACAAAATCATCATCAATGATGATCATCATCAACATTAACAACAACATTTATATCTATATCTATATCATCAACATCAACACAACATGTACATCTATATCTATATCTATACCAGTGAGAGAAGAATAGTGGCGGTAGATCTGGAGACGAGGCGGCAAACGGAGGTGCGAGAAAGAGAGAGAGGCTGATGGGGGTGTCGGTGATGGTGGTGTGATTAGCGGCTGACGGTGGTGCTCAGAAATGTTCATCACTGATTCGCGGCGATGGTGGTGCTTAGAAATGCTCTTCGTTGCCGATCTCTCTCTAGACTTCTCCATCGCGACTTAGATTTGGAAGGTGCTCAGATTAGAAATGTCCATCTCTCTCACAGAGAGTAGAGGGAGAAGAACGAGAGAGAGAGAGTTGAGATATATATTATATTAGATATAACATAATAAAGAAATAGGGCAAATTACATATACACCCCTCGAGGTTTGGCTAAATTACAGATACTCCTGAGGTTTGAGAAATTACGAATTCCCCCCTAAATGCTATATTTGCATAAGAAATTAGGGGGTAATTTGTTATGAAATATAAACCTCATATATATATATAGGGGGACTGTTTGGGGACTTCAGGGTGGGGCTCGGCCGGGGCCGGGGCCAGGGAACTTATCACCGTTCCCAACCCGAAAATCAACGAGGATTTAATTTTCAATACCATCACCGGCCTTATGGGGATTATTTTCAAGGAAAACCTATTCTAATCGGGGTCGGGTCCTCGTCGGGCTGAGTTCAAATTGCCATCCCTAGTCATTGTATATTTCTTGGCCCAAATCTTATTTATTGGTCAGCCAAGAAACAACCCACCATCTCTTGTTCATCTAATAAGGTAGAGTATAGAGCCTTGGCCTAGGCTGCAGCTAAACTTAGTTGGATTCAGATGGTTTTAGTTGATCTCAAGATTGTCACTCCTTGCCTTATTTTATGGTACAATAATATCTCTGCTATTTGTTTGTCCTCTAACCCTACGTTTCATACTCGATCTAAACACATTGTTGTTGATTATCATTATATTAGAGAGATGGTTGCTTTCAAATAGGTCTTTGTCAAGCATATTGTTTCCTTAAACCAATTGGTTGTGACTCATTTTCAATTCATTTAAAGAAAGCTCATGGTTCAGTCCTTTCCCATGACCTTGAGGGGGCATGATAGAGATAACTGCAACTCAAGATAATTTACTTATGGATCAAGACAAAGACAGCTCAGACAAGGTTGCAACACAAACAAAGATAGACAAGGCTGCCGCTCAGGCTACAGCTTAGGTTGCAGCTCTAGCTCATAACTCACTCGTAACTGCAAGTAGTTACAACTGCAATGTAAACACTAAGTCAACAATTGAAGTTGGTTAGAGTTACAGTTGTAACTTCTGTAGTTAGTGTTAACCGTAGCTAGTTAATAGTTAGATTAGAATCTTATATAGTGATGTGTTGTATCTTTGTAATCCAAGTTGCATGAAATAGATATTTTATTTAAATTTGTTATAGATTGTTAGTTACAAAATCAAAGAAATTGAGGGTGTAGAAGAGCTATAAAAGAGGTTAGAAACCGTTTGTTTTTCTTTGATGATGATGATGATAATAATAACAATAATAATAATGATAATAATAACAATAATAATAATAATAATAATAATAATAATAATAATGAGAGACCTTTGTACTATATTTTTTTTCCATTGTTTGCATTTCTTCACTTCCAAATTGTCTTGTTTTCTTCCTTGTCTAATCAATTTTAGTTTCTAAGTAATGATTTTTGTAGGTGCTGAATAAAAGTGACTGCTTAGGTGAGCTGCTCAAAGAGGATGCTGAGAAGACTAGTGCGGATAACTTGGCATGACTAGACCCATATGAACAAGACCAAGGCTGAGTAGAATCTATCTCGCGGGTCGAGTATGCCGTAAATCTTCTGGGACATCTGGAGGTTCCAGATGTGATGGTGAAAGGTCATAATGGGAAAATGGGCCCCAGGAGAGCAATATAAAAAGGAGGAGCATAAGCCAAAGTGAGGTATGTGAAAACAAAAAAGATAACTTGAGAAATAAGAAAACTTGAGAGAATACTGATTTGTCCGTCAGAGTGCTAATTCCGGGACCCCCAATTGGAGTGTTCATTTCCATTTCAGGTAGCAATCTGAGGATCAAGATTTTCTGCTTGGATTAGAGAGTACTCCCAAAAACCCTTTTTACCACAATTGGTGTCGTCTGTGGGAGTACTCAAGTACGTTCATGGCAGGTGTGACAGATGATCCTTCGTTCATTGCTGACGATATTACACCAAGAGATGATGTTACTCCAAGAAACATGCTTGAACCGAAGAATATCACCACGCGAAGGGCCCTGAACTTCGGCCCATTGGCTCAAACCTCACCCTTAACCTCTATGTAGGAAACTATGCAGACAATCATGAATCAAGCAAAACGAAACGAACAACGTTTGGAAGATATTGTAGATGATAACAAGCACTTACGTAAGGAATTGGCCCTGGAGTTAGCCAAATTCAATAGGTCGCACGTTATGACCGAGGTTGATCGCCAGAGAAGAAAAAGGATGATCGACAGTGTCGACATCGGAAACATGATAGTGGCGGTGATTCCGACTCGCCATCTCAGGAACCCAAAAAGAAGGGGCAATTTGATATATCCAGCTCATCCGAGGGAAGTTTGTATATACGACACATGCGAGGGAAAAGAAGTGATGGTTCGGATGAAGAGGACATGCACGACCCTTTTGTATGACGCATTGCAAGGGCTGTACTGCCTAAAAAGTTCAAAGCACCGACATTCACCCTGTACAACAGAAAGTCAGACCCCACGGACCACATTCGTCATTACAAACAAGGGATAACTTTGCATGTTGATGATGAAGCCCTAATGTGTTGAATGTTTTCAAGTAGCCGGGGACCATTGGTCGTCAGATGGTATTATAAATTGGAGCTGGCATCAATAAAAAGCTTTTATCAGCTCCAAAAATCCTTTAGGGCAAGATTCATCACTAACGAGGTTCAGCCAAAGCAAGCTGACTCTCTCTGGGCGATGCAAATTAAACTAGAAGAGACCTTCCGTGAGTATTTGATGCGCTATTGAGAGTGTTTCAACTTGGTGGATGATGCCTGCAATGATTCCATGGCCATTACAGCCTTTAAGATGGGGTTACACCCCGATAACCTTCTTCGAAGTTTGTTGACCAGACAACCTCCCAAAACAGTCTGGGCACTAATGAAGAAAATTGAGGAGTATTGCAAAGTGGAAGACGATGCCCTTCGCGTCAAGGTCGGACAAAAAGTCATGAAATCGGCTCTATCTGGTCTGGTTTAGTCGATACGTGCAATGCCACCAAGGAGCCCTGAACCTTGGATTTGGGCTAAACGAGATAACCAGCGTGATTCACGTCGATCAAGTGGGCAGTGTTCGCACCGTTCGAACGAACAGTATCAAGTGGATAGCAGGAACACCGGACGTTTGGATAAGAAGTATACGGAGTTAGCGGAGTCGATCAGTAAGATCCTACCCAAAGTCCAACATCTTCTGTTCTTTAAGTGGCCGTCCAAGATGATGGGGCCCCCTAATACTAGAAGGAGGGATAAGCGGTGCGAATATCACAAGGACCATGGCTATGACACTGACAGCTGTTATGCACTGAAGGACCACCTAGAGGAGTTAGTGCAAGATGACTGGCTAGTGCAACATATCCGAAAGAAAAATCCACCGAACACGATAGCCTTATGTCCGGATTCACCTCAACTTGGTGTAATTTACATGATATACAGTCTACCGTCGCTAGCTCAAGTACATACAATTCAGTTGCAACCTAGTCCATCCAAGCTGATCACACTAGCCAAACGACCCCCATGAAACTGACACAGATCTAGATGGAGTAACTCTCCTCCATGCTGATCCCCTCGTCGTCGAGCTACGCCTGAACAGATTCACGGTCGAGCGTGTTCTCATCGATCAGGGAAGCACCTCAGAAATAATGTATTACAAGACATTCATTAAACTCAGCTTTACTAATTCGAATCTGTTACCGGTCGCTTACCTATTGTTTGGCTTCAACGCCAACCCTGAGTACCCTTTGGGCAAGATCACACTATTAGTATGGGTGAGTACCAAATCAGTTGACGTGGAATTTCTGGTTGTCAAACTCCCGTCACCATACAATCTTATCATGAGAAGAACCTGGCTGCACGTTATGCAGGCTGTGCTAAGCACCTACCATCAACTACTCCGCTTTCCAACTGAATATGGCATTGAGCAAATTCGGAGTTCTCAGAAATCGGCACAGGCATGCTACCTTATTGCTTCTGCAAAAAGGCCAAAAGAACTGTAAGTGAACTTGATTGAAGTATCGGACTGAGAAAGCCTCAAAGACATTGGGAAAACCCCCAGCGAGAAGGCAACTGAAGACCGTGATCGGGTCAAAATCAATGGGGACCCTAACAAGTTCTTCATGATCAGCACTTCCCTAAACAAAGTTGAAAGACGCGAGCTGATTTCCTTCTTACACGGTAACATCGATGTATTTGCTTGGACACCATATGAAATGCCGGGGGTGGATTTAGTCGTGGCCCCACACCGTTTTAACACTGACCCAAAAGTCAAACCAGTCATTCAGAAAAGTCGGCAGTCAGCCACGGAGCATGCATTGGCCATTGTTGATGAAGTTGTTGCTCGATGCCGGGGCAATTCGTGAAGTAACTTATCCCACGTGGCTGTCCAACACCGTGGTTGTAAAGAAGAAAAATGAATCTTGGTGTATCTGTGTGGATTTCACGAACTTGAACAGGGCCTGTCCCAAGGATTGCTTTCCTCCTCTCAGAATTGACCAACTTGTGGACGCAACAACGCATCATCAGTGTATGAGTTTCTTGGATGCCTACAGGAGTTATCACTAAATTGCCATGCATCCAAAGAATCAGGAAAATACCGCATTCCTCACCCCAAGGGGAACCTATTGCTACAAGGTCATGCCCTTCAGGCTAAAGAATGCGGGGGCAACATACCAGAGGTTGGTTACCACTATTTTTAAGGAACAACTTGGCCGTACCATGGAAGTATACATCGATGACATGGTGGTGAAATCCAAGGAAAAGCATGCCCATCTAGCTGATTTATCAGAGACCTTAGCATTCTTCAAAAGTACAAGATGAAACTGAATGCGTTAAAGTGTGCATTAGGCATCGGATCTGGCAAGTTTCTCGGCTATATTATGAACCATCGCGGAATGGAGGCCAACTCAAGGAAGCTCACAGTAATTCTAGAACTCGGCTCCCCTCAGTCAGCCAAAGAAGTTTAGAAGTTGATAAGAATGACCACTACCCTCAATAGGTTTATCAGTTGTTCCTCAGATCGTTGTCGACAATTTTTTCACACTTCGGTAGGGCAAAGAATTTGAATGGACCCCTGAGTGCCAGGCTGTGTTAGACGGCTTGAAAACTTATCTCAGTTCAGTGCCACTCTTGGCAACCCCATCGCCAGGCGATCCGCTCATCTTGTATTTGGCGATATCCGACTAGACGATCAGCGCCATGTTACTAAAGGAAGAACTTGGGGAGCAGCGACCAATCTACTATGTAAGCAAGGCAATGGTTGATGCCGAAACACGATATCTACCACTAGAAAAGCTCATCCTAGCTCTTGTGGTGGTTGCTAGAAAGCTGATGCACTACTTTCAAGCTCATACCATAGGAGTATTAACGGACTATCCTCTCTGAGTAGGGCTCCGTAGCGCGAAAGCATCGGGGTGCGTCTCTAAATGGGCTTTGGAACTCAGCCAGTATGACATCCAATTTTTGCCCAGAATGGCCATTAAGGAGCAGGTGCTGGCCGACTTTGTAGCCGAGTTCATAGGATGCCATGTCGACTTCAAGTCCGATCAAGTCTACCTTTAACCTCAACCCAACTAGAGAATGTATATTGGAGACATTTGGAAAATATATTGTGATGGATCATCCAACCAATGTGGCAGCTAGGCAAGTGTAGTAATCATGACCCCCGAAGGGGCAATAATCGAGCAGCCAGTCAAACTGGGTTTCAATGCATCAAATAATGAGGCCGAATACGAAGTATTGCTAACTGGCCTTCGTAACGCACTTCATCTTGGTGCATGGTGGTTACACGTTTTCTATGACTCAAAGTTAGTCATCAATCGGTTGAAAAGAAAATATGTAGCTAAAAATGACTGAATGACAGCCTACATGGAAACAGCAAATTCCTTGCTCACGAAATTCGACCACCGTGAGTCGAATCAGATAACTCGGGATCAGTATACGCATGGGGCTGCCCTTGCACTTAGCTTCTGCTATTAACTTAGAAGTCAAACGAACCATCGGGGTGCGTCTCTAAATGGGCTTTGGAACTCAGCCAGTATGACATCCAATTTTTGCCCAGAATGGCTATTAAGGAGCAGGTGCTGGCCGACTTTGTAGTCGAGTTCATAGGATGCCATGTCGACTTCAAGTCCGATCAAGTCTACCTTTAACCTCAACCCAACTAGAGAATGTATATTGGAGACATTTGGAAAATATATTGTGATGGATCATCCAACCAATGTGGCAGCTAGGCAAGTGTAGTAATCATGACCCCCGAAGGGGCAATAATTGAGCAGCCAGTCAAATTGGGTTTCGATGCATCAAATAATGAGGCCGAATACGAAGCATTGCTAACTGGCCTTTGTAACGCACTTCATCTTGGTGCATGGTGGTTACACATTTTCTATGACTCAAAGTTAGTCATCAACCGGTTGAAAAGAAAATATGCAGCTAAAAATGACCGAATGACAGCCTACATGGAAACAGCAAATTCCTTGCGCACGAAATTCGACCACCGCGAGTCGAATCAGATAACCCGGGATCAGTATACGTATGGGGGTGCCCTTGCGCTTAGCTTCTGTTATTAACTTAGAAGTCAAACGAACCATCGAAGTAGGGTTCATCCCAGAGCCGAGTATCACTTCTTCTGAACCAGTTCAGATTAACATTATTGAGTTAGAACCGAGTTGGATGGACCCTATCACTGCATTCCTTTGCTCAGAGCAGCTCCCAATAGATAAGAAAGAAGGCCACCAATTGCAGAATAAAGCCCTGCGATATTATCTAGATCCGCAGGGAAAGCTTTACAAAAAAATCTCTCTTTGGGTCGTATTTGGAATGTGTTCACCCAGACAAAGTTAAGGACTTCTTGGCCAAAATACATGAAAGTAGTTGCGGTGCCCACTCTAGAGGACGCACATTAGCCCAAGGAGCCATAACATAGGGATATTATTGGCCGACCATGTGTACTGATTCTGAGAACTACATAAAGAAATGCGAACAATGCCAAAAGTTTTTCCCATTAACTCATCTGTTTGCCGAAGAATTAAATTCCATTACTAGTCCTTAGTCGTTCACTTAATGGGGACTTGACATCATCGGATCATTACTGCGGGCTCCAGGAAACAAAAGATTCCTGATTGTCACAACAAACTATTTGACGCAGTGGGTCGAAGAAAAGGCATTGGAACATATCAAAGATGTCGATGTTAAACGCTTTGTATGGAAAAACATTATAACTCGATTCGCCATATCAAGAGCACTGGTATCCATCAACGGCACCCAATTTGATTATGGTGTCTATTAGGAGTTATGCAATACATACAATATCCGACCCTATTTTTCCTCACTGGCGTACCTGCAAAGCAACAGTCAGGTTGAGGCCTTTAATAAAGTGATCCTGGATAAAATCAAGAAATGATTGGAGAAAGCCAAAGGCAAGTGGGTTGAAGAGTTTCCTAGTGTATTGTGGGCTGATCGTACCACTCTGAGGCAGTCTACTGGAGAAATACGGTTCGTCTTGTTCTTTGGCACACAGGCTATCATCCCTCTT
Source organism: Camellia sinensis (assembly GCF_004153795.1). NCBI lineage: Eukaryota > Viridiplantae > Streptophyta > Magnoliopsida > Ericales > Theaceae > Camellia > Camellia sinensis. The sequence goes on from NW_021025260.1 coordinate 1,613,238, forward strand.
GAAATCGTCTTACCCACACTGAAATCAAACGTTTTTGACATGGGGCATAATGACATGATGTTGACCTTAGATGTGACTTCGATTGAAGAACGACGAGATCGTGCTCTTGCGTGCATGACACGGTATCAACAACAGCTCGCCAAGTCGTATAACCAGTGCGTACAGTTGCGTAGTTATGCACCTGGAGAACTAGTTCTCAAGAAAGTGCTTTCTGTTACTAAAAACCCGACAGACAATAAACTAGGCCCCAACTGGGACGGTCCTTACCAGATTGATTCGAGTGCTGGAACGGGGGCATATTGGCTTTTAGACATGGTGGACAGAAGTTTACCATGCCCCTGGAATTCGACCCACTTGCGTAAATTTTATCATTAAGTATGATATGCTAGTTCGTTTTTGGTTTTTGCTGCTATACAAACATGTATGCATCTATATATTCCGCAATACAATATGCCTTTTTTATTGCCGTTTCATTGAAAATGGTTGAATAATGAAAAAGCCTCCGGATTCGGGGCGCCTTTCATGTATCACAATTGGCCAAAACAAAGACTCTGAATTCGGAGCGCACTTCGTGCATGATCACGTTTGGATCGAATAAGCCTCCGGATTCGGAATGCCCTTCGTGTATATCATGATTGGCCACAACTAAAGACTCCAAATTTTGAGCGCCCTTTGGGCATGATCATGTTTGGGTCGAGTAAGCCACCGGTTTTAGAGCGCCCTTCGTGTATATCACGATTGGCCAAAACAAAGACTCCGAATTCTGAGCGCCCCTTGTGCATGATCCATTTGGGCTAAATAAGCCTCTAGATTCGGAGCGCCTTTCATATGTACCACGATTGGCCAAAACAAAGACTTCAAATTCGGAGCGCCCTTCGTGCATGATGACGTTTGGGCTGAATAAGCCTCCGGATTCAGAGCGCCTGTCATGTACCACAATTGGCTAAAACAAAGACTCTGAATTTGGAGCGCCCATCATGCATGATCACGTTTGGGCCAAATAAGCCTTTAGGTTCAGAGCGCCCTTCGTGTATATCATGACTGGCCAAAACAAAGACTCCGAATTTAGAGCACCCCTCGTGCATGATCACATTTGGGCCAAATAAGCCTCTGGATTTGGAGCACCTTTTGTGTGTACCACGATTGGCCAAAACAAAGACTCTGAATTTAGAGCGCCCTTCGTCCATGATCACGTTTGGGCCGAATAAGCCTCCGGATTCGAAACGCCTTTTGTGTGCCACGATTGGCCAAAATAAAGACTCCTAATTCGGAGCGTCCGTTATGCATGATCATGTTTGGGTTGAATAAGCCTTCGGATTCGGAGCACGCTTCGTGTATATCATGATTGGCAAAACAAAGAGTTTGAATTTGGAGCGCCCCTCATGCATGATCACGTTTGGGCTGAATAAGCCTCCGGATTCTGAGCGCCTTTTATGTGTACCACGATTGGCTAAAACAAAGACTCTGAATTCAAAGCGCTCTTCGTGCATGATCACGTTTGAGCTGAATAAGCCTCAGGATTCAGAGCGCCCTTTGTGTGTATCACGATTGGCCAAAATAAAAACTCTGAATTCATAGCGCCCTTCGTGCATGATCACGTTTAGGTCGAATAAGCCTCCAGATTCGGAGCGCCCTTTGTGCATGATCATGTTTGGGTCGAATAAGCCTTCGGATTCGGAGCGCCTTTTGTGCATGATCACGATTAGCCAAACCAAAGACTCTGAATTCAAAACACTTTTCCTGTATGATCACAATCAACACCGAATTCAAAGCGCTCACTGCAAGGATTATTAGATCAGTGTTGCCTAAGTCGGTGAAAGTTAGTAATTAAACTATAACGGTCAATAGAAAAACAATTCTAAAGATGAATTAATGTTTAATTTTTACAATATGTATTTGAAATACAATGTTTTTCTGGTTATCTAGGTCTTTTCCTAGTCGGCACCTTCTTCTTCATCATCAGTCTTTTCAGCCTCATAAGCCTCGAATGGGGCCTTATAACTTTGGTACAATGAAGACGCTGAATTGATACCTGCGGCTTACAAAGCCATAATCCATCCGTGCTTAAAGCCACGGTTCTCACATCGGTAAACGTCATCCGGCAGCTTCTCCCTGGTCTTCTCAATGCTGATCTTTCGGTCATCAAAAAAGTCTTGTTCATAGGCCCGCGTTCTTATCGCCTCTTTTGCAAACATGCTCAAGCAGGTGTTAGTTTACTCTGTCCGTCATGACTAGGTTTTTCTGACGCGTCGATTGCATCTCGACATCCTTGGCCTTTCTCAGCTCGTTCTTAGCCTTCTTTGTGAGACGCTCCAAGTTTCAAATGCTGCCGCCTTTCTGTTCGATCTCTCTTCACACGGCATGAAGGCACATGCCGATCTCATAGGAGCTATATAGTCCTTTGACCACTCCATGGACACCCTCTCGAAAAATTTTGTAATTAGTGGACCGAGCATTGATTGTTGAACTTTGGGTGAAAAACTTTATCGAGTAAACTCTACTTCGACATTCGGATCGCGGATAATTGAGTCCGCTTCGGTCATATGTTTATTCCCAACAAAAATAAAAAAACTTAATGGGCGTGGTGGCTTGCTGGTTTCGTTTCGTGGTGAGGCATGTGCACTCCCAGTACTAGAGCTTCCTTGTTGTTGCATCTCCCTTCTTGGTGACTTTTCTAACTTGTTCCCTCTTGGAGACTTGCTTCGACGATGGGGGAATGATGCCTCTCACGCTCCTCCGACGTCCTATTACCCATTTGCTCAGGTTCGCCACCAACCCCATAGTTCATTTCTACGTCAAATTTAGCTAGCGTCTTGCCCTCCCCTTTGCTGTTAAAGAATATTTTTCTTGACATACGAATCTCCTCAGGTCGACGCAATGCTCTTTTCCCTCTCACACTCTGCTAGATCTGAGTAGTGTATATTTAACGACAGTACAGGCCCCACGCAAGCCTGCCCTCCCTTCGCTTATTAATTGCGGATGCAGCGTTCTTGCCGCCGTTTACTTATGTATTCGGCGATTACGTTCAGTGGTCAACTGGGGCAAGGGAAGATGTATTAATCTATTCGACTCTTCAAATCGTTTCTACCGAATTAAGACAAGTGCCCCCTTGACCATGAACTTACTTTGCAGATGTATTCGGCAATTACGTTCAGTGGTCAACTAGGGCAAGGGCTGATTTATTAATCTATTCGGCTCTTCAAACCATTTCTACTGAATTAAGACAAGTGCCCCACTTGATCATGAACCTGCTTTGTGGATGTATTCTGCGATTACGTTTACTGGTTAACTGGGGCAAGGGCAGATTTATTAATCTATTCGGCTCTTCAAACCGTTTTTACCGTTCAAACCGTTTTTGCCGAATTAAGACAAGTGCCCCACTTGACCATGAGCCTACTTTGTGGATGTATTCGGCGATTATGTTCAATGGTCAACTAGGGCAAGGGAAGATTCGCTTAGACCCAGTGCTAAGACAGAAAGGCGAGCCAGGTGGCTGAACAATATTCTCTTGGTTAAATGCTTTATTCGACACTAAAACTCTATGCTAACTAGTTTTGTTATGTGTAGGTAATGATTTAAAAGAGGACTCACATTGGTAGACGAAGCTTTTCTTGGTCAATTGAAGATGGTCCTTAACTACAAAGGGCGTGCAAATCTTCAAGGACAGAGCACGCTGCTCATATTCTGTTAAAATATGACCCAACCTGCTTGGCATTTTCGGCTGCAGACCATATCCCTGTGCTGAGGGGAGAACACCAACTTACTGCCTTTATATTCCTCAACTTCAAAAGCTTAAGGGACATTGGTCTTGAGGGTTCATATGCCAAGGAGGCAGGACAGGTGGGCTGTTTAGAAGAGGAGGGTTTAGATGCCAAAGAGGCTGGACCAGAGGGCCATTTGGTAGAACAAGAACTAAACAAGGAAATTGAGTTAGCCTTCGAACAAATCAACCCTGATCAGTGTGACGGCCAACCCTCTACGTCTAGCCGAGTAGCTATTGTTTCCCTAGAGGATGACACCTTTGTCGAATTAGGAGATTTGCTTGGGGCAGAGTCTGAGGAGAAGGGCGAAGAATCCCTTGCTCAGTTTTCCTGCAGAAGAAATGTCGAAAAGATAGCGGCAATGAGGAAAGCCGTTGGTAATGGGGGGAACCAAGAAACTCCCCCTCTAGTGGTTGTTCTAGAAACAGCTCGCGAACTCATTGTGGCCAATCAGTTTCTGATCGACAACAAACAAAGAACCTAGGATCCAAACAAATCGATCACAGGGGTGAATAATGCCCGTCCAGACTATTGCTGAGTCATCAGAAGAACTAGTTGATAAACAACCAAGGATGGAGATGATCTCACCAGATTCGATCGAGCCATTCATTATCCAGCCAAGGATAAAGAGTATGTTGGTTCTGACTAATGGGTCGGCCATCAAAGATCCCGTCGTGGCCTTAAACATAGCATCAACGCTTTCTTTTTCGGCAGATAAAGACGCGTTTCATGCTGAGCCGGACGTGGCCTCAATTGCTTTAGTAGCTCAATTGGCTATATTGGTAAGTAGCATGTTAAGATGGATCCATCTTTTCTTTTCATGCCGACTAATGTGCCTTTGTTTTATTATGCTTGTTACGAGGCGGGAAGGATAGCCGAAATTGGCCGTCGTCATTACGACATCTTGGAGAGACTTGGAGCAATGGAAGGCTAACTTGAGGATGAAAGACGCAAGGCCACAGCCGCTATGATCGACTTGAAGGTGGTGACAATGAAGGCGGAGGCCGAAGCCAAGAGAGCAGAAGAAGAGTGAGCAAGGGCTGCTGTCGAAGAAGAGAAAGCTAAGCACGCGGATCTGCTTTGGTGGGCCACCGAAGAAAGGGTGAACTTCACAGACGGTGAGTTGAAGTTGGCCAAAGAAGAGAACGCCAAATTGAGGACCGAACTTGAGTAGTCGAAGTGGACACAAGAGCACGCTGAGGCAGATGCAGCCAAAGCATTTGATGCTAGAGTGCTTGCAGCCAAAGAGCTATATACAGATGAAGCGTTGAAGTTAAAAAACCGAGGCTTCAAGCATGGCTGACTCAAGGCTCCGGCGGCAGCCAAAGTGACTCCTGATCAGCCGATTCCGTACGAGCAGTTGGAAGTTAAACCCTTGGAGTTGGACCTAGAAGAGTTGGAGGATATTTAGTTTTGTTTATGTTTGTTGTTTTGATGTTGTTTGCTGCTTTTCTTATACTTGTAGTCATTTTGGTAAGTTTGTTTTGTTTTGTTGTGTATTAAGGTTGCTTTCATTGATAAAGTGACACATGTTCGTGTATAGTTTATGAATGAAAAATGCCTATTCTGGTATGTTCGTGTACAGTTTATGAATGTAAAATACCTAGCATTAGATAACTTCAGTGGTCAATTCGGCCAAGTACATATAACTTCACAACATTAGATAATGAAAATGCCTGTTTGTGGATAATAAGCACAAATTAAAAAACTAACTTCACAAAGAAATAAATAATGAGAATGCCGCATATATTCCACTGTCGAATAAAAGCAAAACTTCAATGGTCAAGTGAGGTAGTGGAGTAATTCGGCCAAATATGTAAGCCGAATAGATTCACAGATCTGTCCTTGCTCCAATTGAACATGTAGTTTCTCCGCCGACCACAAGCAAAACTTCAATGGTCAAGTGGGCCATAGAGCAATTCGGCCAAATATATGTAAGCCGAATAGATTCACAGATCTACCCTTGCCCCAATTGAGCATGTAGTTCCTCCACCAAATAAAAGCAAAACTTCAATGGTCAAGTGGGACAGTGGAGCAATTCGGCCAAATATATGTAAGTCGAATATATTCACAGATCTGCCATTGCCCCAATTGAACATGTAGTTCCTCCGCTGAATAAAAGCAAAACTTCAATGGTCAAGTAGGGCAGTGGAGCAATTCAGCCTAATATATGTAAGCTGAATATATTCACAGATCTGCCCTTGCCCCAATTGAACATGTAGTTCCTCCGTCGAATAAAAGCAAAACTTCAATGGTCAAGTAGGGCAGTGGAGCAATTCGGCCAAATATATGTAAACCGAATAGATTCACAGATCTACCCTTGCCCCAATTGAACATGTAGTTCCTTCGCCGAATAAAAGTAAAACTTCAATGGTCAAGTGGGACAGTGGAGTAATTCGGCCAAATATATGTAAGCCGAATATATTCATAGATCTGCCCTTGCCCTAATTGAACATGTAGTTCCTCCACCAAACAAAACAAAAACTTCAATGGTCAAGTGGGGTAGTGGAGCAATTCGGCCAAATATATGAGCCGAATATATTCGCAGCTTTGCCCTTGCCCCAATTGAACATGTAGTTCCTCCACCGAATAAAACCAAAACTTCAATGGTCAATTGAGTCAGTGGAGCAATTCGGCCAAATATATGTGCGCCAAATAGATTCACAAATTTGCCCTTGACCTAATTGAACATGTAGTTCCACTGCCGAATAGAGGTGGTGGCGGCGGCAGTCACAGGCACATCATAAGCGTTACACTTTGTAATTAATAAAAATGGCGTTGTTAAATAGACATTGAGTAGCCTATAAAAAAGGGTTATCCAACAACAAAATGAGCAGCAAACAGAGTGGAATAAGCGAGAGCATTGCGCAACGAACAGTGTAATTGTATGGATAGTAGGTTATTTTTCAACAGTAAAGGCGAAGAAAACAGTTTGGCAGAACGGGACGTAGAAATGAACTGCGGAGCTGGTAGCGAAGCTGCCCGAGCGGGTACTGTGGCGTAGCTGGAGCGAGAGAGACGTCTTTCACCCCAATGTCAAAGTAGGTTCCAAAGGAGGAGTGAGGTAGAGAAATCACCCAGAAGTGGGGCACAACAAAGAGGTAGCACCAGGGTTGCGAGTGTACAGACGTCTGTGCAAAATGAGCCGAGTAGACCACCACGCCCTCTAAGTTTTGCTATCTTTATTGGAAACAAACCCATGATTGAAGCAGATTCGATTATTCATGATCTAAACGTGGCGGTGGATTTTACTCAGCAGATATTTCCACCCGAAGTGCAACAATCTATGATCGGGCGGGGTGACTATGAAGTTTTTAGAGATGGTGTCCACGGGGCAATCAAAGGGCTCTATTGTGTATACGAAACCAGCATGCGCCTTTGCGCCTCTCAAAAAGAGATTACACAAAAAGATGGGTGGATTTGGGATTTGGAACGCAGTGTAGATAAGGCCGAGAATGAAGTGCGTAAAGCCAAGGCTGCCAAGAAGCAGCCCAAGGGATCGGCGAATATGGCCATTACCGATAAAGTGAACCAGCGGCTGATAGATCATGCTATAGCCGATTTGTACATAGCAGCCGTTTTTGCCAAATAAGCGATACGATCCTAGGCTTATGAGGAAGGCTTTTTTAACGAACGAAAAATTGGCATCGAGAAGACCAAGAGAAGGTTGGTTGATGATGTTTGCTGACGTGAGAACCGTGGTTTCAAACATGGGTGGATTAAGGCTCTTTAGGCTGTGGGTATTGACTCGGTGTCACCCCTATACCAAAATTATAAATTTTTGTTCGAGGCTTATGACACCGAGAACACGGATGATGAAGAAGAGGTGGACTAGGAGGAGGCCGCGGGTATGTCAGAGAGAGACTAAGTAGAGAGGAATTACATGGATTTGTAACAAATATCGTCATTTATAATATACACTTTGCAATTTATTTTACTTCTTGTTGTATTTGTTTTTTTAGTGCAATATGTAACCGAAAATTTTGGCGGTAATTGTAATACCATTTTTTAAATTATATCTGAAATTTTGGAATTTTGATAATCCTCATCGTTGTATAAAAACAAACTCAAATGGCACTCTACCGAACGCGATCTTTAGCAATGGCTGACTGCACAAACAGTGGGCGCTCCCTTAGTACTGGCCAATTGTGCTCAAGCACAAAGGGTGTTCTAAAGTTGGAGGTGTGTTCGGCCGATTGTGCCGAGCACGAGGGGCGCTTTGAATTCAGAGTCTTTAGCAATGGCCAATTGTGCGCAAGCACAAAGGGTGCTCTGAATTCGGAGACTTGTTCGACCGATCGTGTGGAGCATGAGGGGCGCTTTGAATTCAGAGTCTTTTAGCAGTGGCCAATTGTGTGCAAGCACAAAGGGCACTTTGAATTTGGAGTCTTTAGTAATGGCCAATTGTGCGCAAGTACAAAGGGCGCTTCGAATTGGGAGGCTTATTCAGTCGATCGTGCTGAACATGAGGGGCACTTTGAATTTGGGGTCTTTAGCACTGGCCAATTGTGCGCAAGCACAAAGGGTGCTCTGAATATGGAGGCTTGTTCGGCCAATTGTGCCGAGCACGAGGGGCACTTCGAATTTGGAGTCTTTAGCAATGGCCAATTGTGAGCAAGTAGAAAGGCGCTCCAAATTCAGAGGCTTGTTCGGCTGATCATGCATTGAAGATCCAATCATTCGAATATGGTTCAAGTAAATGAAAGCCATGAGGAATCATTGATTAATTGTATAGATACATTGACAAAATGCGAAGAAAAACACGTGATTACTACATTACAAAAAGCAAATATAGTTTCCACGTCGTTCAATGATAAAATTTGTGTAATTGGGTCACATTCCATGGTTTGGGAAGTTTTTTTTCCAGTCATGTCTGAGAGCCGATATGCCCTAGCCTCGGTAATCGAGTCAATCTGATAAGGGCCGTTCCAGTTAGAGCCCAGTTTGTTGTCTGCCAGATTTTTGGTGGTATGAAACACTTTCTTGAGAACCAATTCCCTGGGGGCGTAACAGCGCAACTGCACGCACTAGCTATATGATTTGGCAAGCTGCTGTTGATACCATGCCACATGCACAAGAGCTTGACCTTGGCGTTCTTCAATCAAATTTAGGTCTAAGGCCAACATTATATCATTTCATCCTGTGTCAAAAGCTTTGATCTTAGAGTGGGCAGGTCGATCTCAAGATCGCCTTGGAGCAGTGTGATGAGCCCACAATACATTGGGCAGTTCTTCGACCCACTTCCCCTTGGCCTTTTCCAACTATTTCTTGATTCCATCCAGGACCACTTTGTTAGAGGCCTTAGCTTAACCATTGGTTTGCGGATAAGCTGGTAAAGAGAAGTACGGTAGAATACCATATGTGTCGCACAATTTTGAATAGACACCACAATCGAATTGGGTGCCATTATCAGATATAAGTGCTCGTAGTATGCGGAATCGGGTTATAATGTTCTTCTAGACAAAGTGTTTGACATCGACGTCCCAGATGTGTGCCAACGGTTCTGCCTCGACCCATTTTGTGAAGTAATCCATTGCAACAATCAAGAACCGTTTACTTTTAAGAGCCCTTGGTAGTGGTTCGACGATGTCCGGGCCCCACTGAGCAAAAGACCAAGGACTAGTAAAGGAATTCAATTCTTCAGTGGAAAAATAAGTCAAGGAAGAGAACTTTTGGCATTGTTCACACTTCCTTATGTAGTTCTCCGCATCAGTTCGCATGGTCGGCCAATAATACCCCTGGGTCACTGCTCGATGGGCTAATGAACGCCCTGCAGAATGGGCACCGCAACTGCCTTCGTGTATTTCGGCCAAAAAATCTTCCACTTTGTCTGGATGAACATATTCCAAATATGGCCCTGAGAGAGATTTTTTGTAGAGCTTTCCATGGGGATCCAAATAGTATCGTAGGGCTTTGTTCCGTAGCTTATGGGCTTCTTTCTTATCTGTTAGCAACTGTTCTGAGGATAAGAATGCGACAATGGGGTCCATGCAACTCGGCCCCAGGCCAATAACATTGATACAAATAGATTCCGGGAGGCTAATACTCAGCTCGAGGACAAAACCCATCTCAATGGTTCACTTAATTTCTGAATCGATGGTAGAAGCCAAACAAGCAAGAGCATCCACATGGGTATTGTGATCACGGGTACTCTGATTCATCTTCTGTTAGTCGAACTTCATGAGCAATGAGTTTGCTGTCTTTATATAAGCGGCCATTCGGTCATTTTTAGCCTTCTGCTCCCCTTCAATTGATTGATGACCAACTTTGAATCACAGAAGACCTGTAATCGCTTGGCGCTGAAGCAAAGTGCGTTACAGAGGCCGATTAACAAAGCATCATATTGAGCCTCATTGTTTGATGAACATAAGCCTAGTTTAACTGCTTGCCCAATTATTGCACTTTCGGGGGTCATGATCACTACTTTTGCCCCGCTGCCCCGCTAGTTAGATGAACCATTGCAGTATATCTGCCAAATATCCCCGACATACATTCTCTACTCCTGTTGGAGTCGGAGGGTTGGCTGCTTTGGTTCAAAGTCGGCATGACATCCTGTAAAATCAGCAATGAAGTAGGCCAAAACTTGCCCTTTGATAGTCGTCCTGGGAGAGAATTAGATGCCATACTGGCCGAGTTCTAATGGCTATTTGGAGACGCGCCCTGATGATTTCGCACTGCGAAGTACTGTTCGGAGAGGGTAGTCCGTTAGCGCATTTATTGTATAGGCTTGGAAATAGTGCATTAATTTCCTAGCGGCCACAACGAGGGCCAAAATTGACTTTTCTAGTGGTAGGTACCATGTCTCAGCATCCACCATTGCCATGCTAACATAGAAAATGGGCCTTTGCTCACCTAAGTCGCCCTTTAACAATACGGCGCTGACTGCTCGATCCGATATTGCAAGATACAAGATGAGTGGGCCACCTGGTGATGGAGTTTCCAAAAGTGGTATTGAATGGAGAAAAGCTTTTAATCCATTTAGGGAGGTCTGGCATTCGGGGGTCCAATGAAATGTTTTTCCTTGCCGAAGTGTATGAAAAAATGGTCTACAACGAAGAACGACTGATGAATCTGTTGAGAGCCGTAGCCATCCCCATTAATTTCTAAACTTCTTTAGCCGATTGAGGTGATCCAAGTTCTATGATGGCTGTAATCTGCTTTGGATTAGCCTCTATTCCACAATGGTTCACTATATAGCCGAGGAATGTGCCTAATCCGATGCCGAATGCGCCTGATCCGATGCCGAATGTACACTTTGAGGCGTTTAATTTCATCTTGTACTTCCGGAGAATGTTGAAGGTTATGGCCAAGTTGGCTAGGTGAGTATGCTTTTCTTTAGATTTTACCATGTCATCAATATATACTTCTGTGGTATGACCGAGTTGTTCCTTAAACATGGTGGTGACAAGCCTTTGATAAGTTGTCCCGGCATTCTTCAGGCCAAAGAGCATGACTTTATAACAATAAGTTCCCCTCAAGGTGAGGAATGGCACTTTTTCCTGCTCCTCCGGATGCATGCCTATTTGGTGATAACCCTTGTACGCGTCCAAGAAGCTCATGCGTTGGTGATACGCAGTTGCATCCAATAGTTGATCGATTCTGGGAAGAGTGAAATCGTCTTTGGGACAGGTCTTATTCAAGTCTGTGAAGTCCATATAGACGCGCCAGGATTCATTTTTCTTCTTTAAAACAACGGTATTGGACAACCATGTTAGGTAATTCACTTCGTGGATTGTGCCGACCGCCAGAAGCTTGTCAACTTCTGCAACAACGGCCAAAGTATGCTTGGCTATTGATCGGCGACTCTTCTGAATGACAGGTTTAGCTTTTGGGTCTATATTCAAATGGTGCCACGCTGGGGTCCACTCTCAGCATCTCATAAGGCGTCCAAGAAAATACATCAATATTATTGAGAAAGAATGAAACCAACTCTTGGTGCTCATTGGCTATGAGACAAGTGCCAATCATGAAGAATTTATCTGGTTCATCCGTGATTCTAATCCAATCGAGATCCTCAGTTGCCTTATCGGTGGGGGGTTTTCCAACATCCTTGAGGCTTTCTCAGTCCAAAATTTCGATTGAGTTTACTTCCATCTCCCTTGGCTTTTTGCTGAAACAGTAAGGTAGTATTCCTTTGCCGACTTTGAGAGCCTCAAATCTGCGCAACGCCGTGTTGCGTTGGGAAGCGGAGTAGCTGATGATAAGTGCTTGGAATAGCCAGCATTACGTACAGCAAGGTTCTCCCCATGATTATCTTGTACGGTGATGGAAGCTTAACAGCTAGAAACTCCACCTCAAGTGTCCTAGTGCCTGTATGCACCACAACTATGACCTTGCCTAGAGGGTATTTAGGATTGGCGTTGAAGCTGAACAAGGGGTATTCTACCCGCAGTAGGCCCGAATCTTTGAAGCTGAGCTTAAGAAATGTCTTATAGTACATTATCTCCGATGTGCTCCCCTAATCAATCAGAATGTGTTCTACAACAAATTTGTGTACTTATAACTCGATGACAAGGGCATCATCGTGGGAAAGGATCACCCCCTCGAGATCTGTGTCGTTGAAGCTAATCTTGCTGGTCTGATGAGGCCGTTTGGCTGGTGTGGAAGGCTTAGATGGGCATGGCTAAAACTGAATCATATGGATGCTGTTTGGCGATGGAAGACTATATATCATATGAATTACAGTCACTAGAGATGAGTCCGAGCGCAAAGCCACCGTATTTGGTGGGTTACCTTGTGGGGGAGGTATTGAACTAGTCGGCTGTCCTATACCAGCTCCTCAAGATGGTCCTTCAAGGCGTAGCATCTGTCGGTTTCATACCCATGGTCCTTGTGGTATTTACATTGCCAATCTTTCCGTCTTGTGTCGGGAGGTCTAATCATCTTGGCCGGCCACTTAAAGAAAGGTAGATGCTAGACTTTAGGAAGGATCTTGCTAATCGGCTCACTTAACTCAGTATACTTCTTGTCGGACTGCCTGGGGCATCTGCTTTCTACTTGATATTGCTCGCTCAATCGACATGAGTGTTGTTCCCTCGATCGGTGTGGATCTCGGTGATTTTCCCGTTTTGGCTTGTCTCGTAGCTCAGGGCTCCTTTCTAGTTGTGCAACACTTATCGATTGTACCAAGGTAGGTGCTACCGTTTCCATGACCTTTTGGCTAGCTTTGATGAGGAGGGCATCATCCTCCACCTTGCAATACTCCTTGACCTTCTTCATTAAGGCCCATATGGTTTTGGGAGGTCGTCTAGTCAACGAGCTCCTGAGAGGACTATCAAGGTGTAAGCCCATCTTAAATGCAGTGATGGCCATGGAATCATTGTAGGCATCGTCAACCAGGTTGAAAAATTCTCAATAGCGCGCCGAATATTCACGGAGGGTTTTTTTCGGCTTGATTTGCATTGCCTCGAGTAAGTCGGGTTGCTTAGGCTAGATCTCATTGCTGATAAATCTTGCCTGGAAGGATTTTTGGAGCTGATGAAAACTCTTGATTGAGTCTGGTTCGAGCTTATAATACCATCTGACAGCCAACTGTCCCAAGCTGCTTGGAAACATGCAGCACATAAGCGCTTCATCATTAGCATACAACATCATCGCCTTCTTGTAATAGTGAATGTAATCTGTAGGATCCGATTTTCCATCATACAATGTAAACGTTGGTGTTTTGAACTTTTTAGGCAAGACGGCCTTTGCAATTTGTTGTACGAAAGGATCATGTATGTCCTCTTCATCTGAGCCATCATCTCTTTTTCCTCACCTATCTCGTACATATAGACTTCCCTTCGATGAGCTAGACATACCAACTCACCCCTTTTTCCTAGGCTCTTGCGTTGATGAGTCTGAGGTGTTGCTGCTGTTGTGTTTCCATTGTCAATGTCGTTGATTATCCTTCTTTCGTTCTAGTAACCGACGTCGTTCGTGCTGTGGTGCGGTCGGCTGATAGTTGGCTAACTCCAGAGCCAGCTCTTTACATAAGCGTTCATTATCAGCCGCCATATCTTCCAAACGTTGTTCGTTTCATTTTGCTTGGTCCATCATCATCTACATGGTTTCCTACATCGAGGTTGAAGGCAAGGATTGAGCTATTGGGTCGAAATTCAAGGCTCTTCATGCGGTGATATTCTCTGAACCAAGCATGGTTCTTGGTGTAACATTGTCTGCAACAAACGAAGGATCATCTGTTATGTCTGCCATGAACACGTTGGAGTATTCCCACAAACGGCGCCAATTGTGGTAAAATGGATTTAGAAATACTCTCTCGTCCAAA
>NW_021025260.1:1654670-1735246 GCF_004153795.1 Camellia sinensis
TACACACAGTGAGGAAGCAGGCCGGCCAGGTATTTTTGTTGCAGGTGGCCGGCCGGCCACCACCCCTAGCCGGCCGGCTAGGGGTCAAAAAGGCCAAGTTCAATTAGTGGCCGGCCACTACAAAAAGGTGGCAGGACCTAACTCCATCATGGATGATCCGGAGTGTCGGTGACTAGGGAATTGAGACACGTTCCGTCACTCGGAGTATGAAATGCACCTCGTTTCCCGTGCCCGGGCTAACTCCTATCCCGAACACGATGCAATATGCATGACATGCATGAAATGCAACTAAGATACAATCCTAACATACACAATGTTATGGAATGACATATACGCTGCACGAGGTAATACACAACCGAGCATACACAATGCTATGGATGAAATGGCATACGCAATGCAATAATGGGCTTACACTAATATGAGAGAGCCTCAGCCACACTCACATAGGATGCCATTAGATGAAAACAAGACGACTCGAAATGCGTGCACGCGTGTACGCAAACCGAGGACCGACCCTCAGGCACCGAAATGCCACTCTAATGAGACATGGCAAAGACATGGAATATGGTATGCAAATATGAAAAAATCAGTAGCAAAATGAGAGGCGAAATAGCCCCGAAACAAGGCGAAATGACACCTGATGCATGGAATTTCTCCCGAAATGCAAAACTAGGTACATGAAATGGCTTACAGCTATACAAAGCATGCATAATTGGTACATGGAAAGAAAAGACAGAAGCAAGGCAGCCCCAAAATAAGCATTTTTACAGTTCAAAGCATGGCCAAACAGCAAACAAAAATAGGGCAAAACTAGCATGCAAAAATGGCCCTAAATGCAAGATAAAGAAGCAACTCACAGCTGCTGTCCCCAAACAGATTAGGGCCCTTCAACAAAGTTGAAGAGGGTCCCAAAACATGATCTTTTACAGTTTATGGCAGACCACAAAAACTAGCACAGGTATGGATAAACTCTCATGCAAGAAATGGGCCAAAAGGTGGACAAAGAAGCAAGTGAAGGTTTCTGGCCTTAAACACAAAGGGGTCCTTTAACAACATTGAAGAGGGGCCAAAAATAATGCATTTTACAGTTGATGTCCGGACCCAAAACAGTATGCATACAAGCCAAAAATATTATGCAAAATATGGCCAAAAAGAGAGATATAACACAAAGTATATAAAGGATGTTTCAAACAGTGAAATACCCTCAATGAAACATGAAGAGGATGCCAAAATAAGACTGTTTTCAGTTCTGAAAATCGCCCAAAAATAGAAGCACAATAGGCTAATAAATCATGCAAAAAAGGGGACCAAAGAGGGGTATAATGACAAGTGGTACATGGAGGTCCCAAACAGTGATGAGCCCTTCTTCAATGTTAAAGAAGGGCTCAAAATAAGCCTATCTACAGTTTACATCATGCTCCAAAACAGATCATATATAGGCCAAAAACACTATGCAAGATTATAGCATACAAGAGGGATAATGAAGCAAGTGCAAGATGGGGGTCCCAAACAGGGTAAGACCCTTAATGAAACATGAAATAGAGCTCAAAAAAACACTACTTTCAGTTATGGCCGGAGCTCAGATATACAAGAAAGAGAGGCTAAGAAATGTTGCAAAAAAAGAGCTAGAAAGAGGGAAATGGTAACTCACCCTTGTAGACCAATCTTTAGCAACTTCTTGGACCAAATTTGCTGCCTCCTAGCCTCTAAGAAGACCTCCAAGCTGCTGGAAATGGAAGTGGTGGTGTGGTGCTAGGTGATGGTGTGTAAAAATGGTTAAGGACTTGAAGGTTTAAGCTTGAAAATAGAGATGGAGAGGGATATAATGCAAGGCTCTTGGGGGGAAATTTTGTTAACCCTAAGCCAGCAGCTGGAGCTGCTGATATATGGGTAAAAATGGGGGGAAAAGGGGGGGGGGGAAAAAATGGAGGGAAAAAATGGAGGGAAAACAATCCAAGTTTCCCTCCAAAAAAGCCAAAAAGTGGGATATAAAGGAAAGTGGTAGCTGTTGGATCCAAATGACCGAGAGCCCTTCAACAAAGTTGAAGAGGGACTCAAAAAAAGACACTTTATGACCAAGTCCGAAACAGCTCACAAGTAAGCCTAAAATACCGCGCAAAAATAGGCCTAAAAGAGCGTTAAAGAAGCAAGTGATAGGAGAAGATCTCAAATAGCAAAAGGTCCTTAATAAAACATGAAAAGGACCTCAAAATACAACTATCTCAAGTTTGGGTCGGAACCCAAAATTGCAAAATGAAGGTTCGGGAGCCAAAATACGCAGTTCGGGGCCCCGAAAGTGGGCTGTTAGGCACCGGAAGTGGTGTCCGACCATGAAGTTGGTCTCTCGGACCACAGTGTCCCTCAAAAGGGAGCAAATAATATGTATGCCAAAAAATGAGGCAAACGGAGGTGGTTAAGCGGTCCCGAACAGAGGCACACGACCAACGGCTTCGAAAAACCGGAAACCGGGCTCCAAACGGGCAAAATGACCTACGACCATGAAACGTAGCCTACGGCCACTGAGAGATGATCTACGAGACCTCTCCCTCCCTTCAAGAAGAGAAAACAGAGAAAACAGAGCCTGGTTCGCAAACCGAGGCAAAGCACAAAAAAGTTCGGAAGTCCGGAGGCAAGGCTCGCAGCCGAGACTCTGAAACTTCTGAACGAGCACAATATGCAATATCACCGAGTGCTCAACTGGTGACGTCTGAGTCTCAAGGTCGGTCAAAAATGGGGTGTCTACAGTCACCCGAAGTGACTCTTTTGTTTAATTCAAGAAATTCCCTTAGATGGCATGTTTTGTTATATTTCTAAGAAAACAGATATGTATATAGAATTTAGCAACATTTAACTTTTGGGTTGTTTCCCTTTTGCACTCAGTAATGGGAGTGGTGCATGGAATGTTATGTATGTTTGGTAATGTGATAAGATCCTGGCATTTAGGCATAGCTCAATGAATTTTTTATTCTTCTATTATTTTGCTTCCATTCAGGCCCTAATGTTGAGTAAACTTTAAGATACTTTAATAATAAGGCCTAAGGTCAGGCCAGTCATGTCCAAACTTTCAGGGGCAGGTTTGGGTCGTGACAGTTGGTAACAGAGAATGAGTTAGTACTCACACACGAGTACATTAAGCTTTAGAGCGTCTAGAAAAGACTTACGCTGCATGCATATGACGTTCAGTGTATAAAAATGATGTGTAGCGGTTAGGTTGTCGTGCGGTAAATATTGATACTCATCTTTATGCTTAATTGTGCATTTAGTATGTGTTATAACTAACCATTATGTAGATCATGGTGAGGACAAGGATGGATGATTCGGAAGATGCTAACGTCGTACGGTTGGATAGAATGGAAAGGATGATTATGGAGATGGCAGAAACTTTGAGGCAACAACAGCAGCAATAGCAACAACCACCACCACCAATACCTGTACCACCGCTAGAGGCATGAGATTACCAAGCTAAGGATCGAACAATTACACTCACGGAGGAATTCAAAAAGATGAAACTGCCCTCATTCAAAGAAGGAATTGAGCCAATGAAAGTAGAAGCGTGGGTGTTGGGTATAGAAAAGTTATTTGAGGTTTTTCCTTGTACTAAGGCCCAAAAAGTGCAACTTGCTGCCTTCACTGTTGAAGACGAGGCATGGAGGTGGTGGATGCTCACAAGAACTGTACATCAAGGGTTAACATGGGATAGGTTTTTGGAGCTGTTCTATGACAAGTATTTTCCATAAAGTATGCGAGATAAGAAAGTGACTGAGTTTGAGACCTTGAGATAGAAGAATAGGACTGTTGCAGAGTATGAGGCTCAATTTGCCAAATTGGCCTATTTTGCACCACATATGGTGGATACGGACTATAAGAAGGCAAGAAAGTTTGAAGGTGGGTTACGGGCTGCTATTCCCGACCAGATCAATGTGTTGAAACTACCTACGTATGTCAATGTGTTAGAAAGGGTAGTGATCGCTGAAGGTAATGTTACCGCTCAAAGCCGGGTCTCGGAATGGAGAGGAAAGACACAGAATACCCAAATCTCAAGGGGCTCAGTGGCATCTCTAAGTAAGAAATTGAATTCAGGAACTTCTAGTACATCTACCTTTACTCGTGACTCTGTATCAATTTGTCCAGATTGTGGGAGGAGACACCATGGGATTTGTTATCGGGTAACAGGGGTATGCTTCAAGTGTGGCAAGATAGGTCATTTGGCCAGGGAATGTCTGCAAAAGAATCGACAGAATGAGAATAGAACCAACGTAAGTTCAGTAGGATCAACCCCTACCCCAACTACAAAGGCAGCTACGAAACCCACCAACGCTAAGGACACCACTAAACAAGGAAGGGTATTTGTGCTCATTCTGGGTGACGTGCAAAATACTGAGGCTATGGTATCAGGTACATTTTCTGTTAGTGGTCATTCTACGCGTGTGTTATTTGATTCGAGCTCTACCCATTCCTTTGTATCAAAACCATTTGCTAGTCGTTTAAATAGGCCAATGGAACCACTACCTTATGTTTTTTGTGTATCTTCACCTTCGGGGCAGTCCATGGTATGTGCGTCCATTTATTTTGCATGTGAAATCCTAATTGGGGATGTTTTGGTAGATGCCAACTTACTACCTTTTGATATGGCTTATTTTGACATAATTTTGGGAGTAGATTAGTTAAGTAAGTATCACGCGACTATAGATTGTGTGTCAAAACAAGTTACTTTCCAACTCCTAGGACAATTTGAGTTTATTTTTAAGGGCCAGAGGGTAGTTTCCCCACCCTACCTGATTTCTGCAATGAAGGCGTGTAAGTTATTACAAAAGGGTTGTCAGGGGTATTTGTGTAGTATATTGGGTGAGCAACCAGTGGATCAGGACATTGATGCAATCCCAATTGTACAAGATTTTCCGGATGTTTTTCCAGAAGAGTTACCGGGGGAGCATATTGATCGTGAAATTGAGTTTACAATTGATGTTGTGCTCGGAACTCGGCCCATTTCTAAGACTCCTTATAGAATGTCTCCCGCTGAAATGAAAGAGTTGAAGGTCCAACTGCAAGACCTCCTTGACAAAGGATTCATTTGTCCGAGTACTTCTCTTTGGGATGCACCAATCCTTTTTGTAAAGAAGAAAGATGGGACCCTTCGGTTGTGTGTGGATTATAGGGAGCTCAATAAAGTAACTATAAAGAGTAAATATCCTTTACCCTGGATTGATGATTTGTTTGATCAATTACAGGGTGCACAAGTCTTCCCTAAAATAGATTTGCGGTCTGGGTATCACCAACTAAAGGTTAAAGCCAAGGATATCAAGAAAACTGTCTTTCGGACCCGTTACAGACATTATGAATTTTTAGTTATGCCGTTTGGGGTCACTAATGCACCAGTGGCCTTCATGGATTTGATGAATCAGGTTTTTAAACCCTACCTAGATGACTTTGTAGTTGTGTTTATTGACGACATCCCTCATTTACTCAACAAGTATGGAAGCTCATGAGAACCATCTGCGGTTAATTCTTCAGACTTTGTGGGATAAGAAACTGTATGCAAAATTAAAGAAATGTGAATTTTGGCTACATGAGGTGGGATTTTTGGGACATGTGGTAACAAAGGAGGGTGTTGCTGTTGATTCACACAAGATTGAAGCTACTGTGAATTGGTCGACGCCTACTAATGTGTCAGAAGTGCGTAGCTTCTTAGGGTTGGCTGGGTACTACCGAAGATTTGTTAAAGATTTTTCTAAAATTGCTGTGCCACTTACTCAGTTAACTCAGAAAAGTGTTACGTTTGAATGGTCAAAACAACAAGAATTTGCCTTTCAAGAGTTGAAGACAAGGTTGACTACAGCATCTGTTCTGGCCTTATCGTCTGGTAACGAAGGATTTGGAATTTATACTGATGCTTCTCTCAAAGGTTTGGGCTGCGTACTTATGCAAAATGGGAAGGTTATTGCCTATGCCTCCCGTCAACTTAAACCCCATGAAAAGAACTATCCCACATACGACCTTGAGCTGGCTGCAGTTGTCTTTGCTTTAATGATATGGTGTCATTACCTGTATGGAACTAAGTGCGAAGTTTATACCGATCATAAAAGTCTTAAGTACTTCTTCACCCAAAAAGAACTGAATATGTGTCAGAGACGGTGGTTAGAGCTTATTAAAGATTATGACCTACAAATTCAATACCACCTCGGTAAAGCTAATACGGTCGCATATGCCCCTAGCCGAAAGAGTATAGGGAATTTGGCAAATTTGCTTATGAGGCAGAAAGAGTTACCACGCGACTTGGAAGGAATGACTGTAGACATTGTGTTGCATGACCAAAATGGGATGGTAGCAGCGGTATCAGCCCAACCGACATTTATGGAAGAAATTAAGCAACAACAACTAGAAGATGAATTTATACAGAAAATTTGTGGTGAAATGGAAATGAAACCTAGGCCCAGGTTCTTAATTGAAAATTTGATATTGAAATTCCAGGGTAGATGGTGTGTTCCCAATGTACTAGAAATCAAGAGGAGAATCATGGAGGAAGCGCATAACTCCAAATTTGCAATGCATCCGGGTAACACAAAAATGTACCACGATTTAAAGCAAAATTTTTGGTGGCCTGGTAAGAAGAGAGAAATTACAGAATTTGCCTCGAAATGTTTGCAATGTCAACAGATAAAGGTGGAGCACTAGAGACAAACAAGTTTACTCCAGCCCCTCCCGATTCCGGAATAGAAGTGGGAACACTTAACTATGGATTTTATTGTGTGTTTACCGCGAACTCCCCGGGGTATGAACTCCATATGGGTTATTGTTGATAGACTAAGTCAGCTTATTTTCTCCCTGCAAAGACTCAGTACAATGCAGACAAGGTGGCTACCATATATGTGGACGAAATAGTGCGGCTACATGGTGTTCCAGTCTCAATCGTGTCCGATAGAGATCCAAAGTTCGTATCAAGATTTTGGCGAAGTCTGCAAAATGCTTTAGGAACATAATTGAAATTTAGTACAACCTGCCACCCCCAGACAGATGGAAAATCTGAGAGGACCATACAAACATTGGAAGACATGCTTCAAATGTGTGCTTTGGACTTCAAGGGAAGTTGGGAAACTCATCTACCGTTGACGAAATTCGCATACAACAACATGTAGACCACCCGGAACCCCCGCTCCGCGCGCGAGGGCATGAATCGTTTGTTCTTAGCTACTACAGTTCCGACTCATGTCACGGTTCTGAATCTAATCTTACAAAGTGCAATGTAAGACTGATAAATCATTAAAGAGTCCAAATCCGGAAAATCGTTTTGGAAAATCGATTTTTATCAAAAAGTGCCAAACATGGACTGCTTTGCCAGATTTCAGAGTCGCCGCCTAAAATATTTTATTTTGGAAAATTTAGGAAACCCTGACTCGTGCCTAAGGTCACG
This sequence comes from Camellia sinensis, assembly GCF_004153795.1. Lineage (NCBI taxonomy): Eukaryota > Viridiplantae > Streptophyta > Magnoliopsida > Ericales > Theaceae > Camellia > Camellia sinensis. The sequence goes on from NW_021025260.1 coordinate 1,662,079, forward strand.
TGTCTGTCATCACCAAAGTTGCCTCGGCTTGGGAACTTGAGTACGAGAGGGGAAGGTCATGCAATGAGCACCCCTGCTTGCCCGATCAAAGATCAGCCTCTACTGACATGATATTTTGTTTTTGAAAACACATGTGTTCTTATTCCGGTTATTAACCTAGAATTACTATGTGATGCGCACAACATACAAGCATGCGTTCTTATTCCAGTTATTAACCTAGAATTACTACGTAATGTGCACAACATACAAGTATAGACTAGATCGCCTAAGTTGGAATAAAACATTTCATGTTCATTTGTTTGAAAATGGTTTGAAGATGCTACTCGCAAGTAGGCTAAGTCGTAGATTTTGCCACCCTCAAGTGGGCTTAAAATTCTCATTTTGATGAATTGTTCCAATTCAAGCAATCCAACCTTCATCTACAGGAATTCATGCAGTTAAACACTTAAACAGTTAGCCTCATAGCAAGCATGCTAACATGGTAACATACACATCTCATGCAGTATGCTAAAGCATAAACATTCACAGTGTACTTCGAGCCAAAACAGAAAACTAGTTAGAAATCATGCATGATCCTAGTTCCTGTTAAGATGGCTAATGCAACACATGCAAAAAAAGTTCAGCTAAGATAGGCTTGGCTATTCTCAGATGTCATGTGAAATGCAACTTGGTACATGTATTCAAATTGGAATTGAAATATAATGCAGTTTGTATGATGCGCCGAGTCCGGTGCATGCAGGACAAATGAATGAATGCACACGTGCAAGCATAAGTATGCTAATTAAAACATGCCCTAAAACTAACCACTGAAAGCAGGTAAGTAAAAGGGAGAAAGAAATGAGGGTTGGAAGACATGCATCGCACACACGCACGCTTATTACAACAGTTGGCCCTCTCGACGGAGGGTCCGAATAAGAAGCTAACTAGCTAATCTAAGCTAATTAAACTAATTATTACATTACAAAACTAATTAACTAACAAGCTAACTAATTAAGTACGAAACGAAGCTAATTAACTAACAAGTTAACTAACTAGTTATTACAACACGAATTGAATAGCTAAACGCATTAACTAATTAAGTACAAAACCAAAGCATAACTAGCTAAGTAAAGCAGTAAAACAATGTTCTCAGAGGGAGAAGAATGCATGCATGCCCGGTCACCTCGTTCGGAAATCCAACGCGATGCCCCGATTTGCCTCTGTTTGCAACTGTTCTCAGAACCTTGCACCAAGCTTTAGAAAGCTTCTAACTCACCTTGGGGACCCTCAAGAGGGCTGTCGACCAGTTATTGGTGTAGCCAACCACCTGCCAACCACTTTTCTTTGCTGCAGACCAGAAAAAGTGGTCGGCCAGTTAGTTTTTCTGGTCGGCCGACCAGTTTTGCTGCTACATTTCCAGTTTGCTGTAACAGAGAACAAGAAGGGGCATGGCAATGTATTTGCAATGTATGTGTGCACAACCATCCTCCCTATCATTTCATAAGCTCAAGGGAGTGTAGTTCTCAACCCTCGGGCCACCAATCACACATCTCTATGCATGATGGCCAAGAAGCCAAGATTGCACGAATCAATATGAAATGAATGCACACATAAACACATAAAGCCTTGACCTCTATCATGTATGATCAAGAGGGTCGGCGACCGAGAATTGAGGCACGTTTCATCACTTCAAGTATGAAACGTCCCTCGTTTCTCGTGTTTGGACTAACACCTAATCCAAATACAATGCAAGAAACAACATGCATAACATAATGCAATCAACAATATGGCACACACAATGCAAAGAATAACATGGCATACACAACGCAAAGAACAACATGGCATACGCAATGCAATGTAACATAAGCATGCAAACGATATGGCATACACAATGCTAAGAACAACATGGCATACTCAATGCAATGTGACATAAGCATGCAAACAACATGGCATACACAATGCTAAATGCTAAGGACAACATGGCATACTCAATGCAATGTAACATAAGCATGCAAGTAACATGAAAATAAACATGCTAAATGGACTTAAACTGAATGGGGACAGACCTCAGCCATGCCCAAAACAGTGGCCAAAACACCAAAACAAAGGCCCCAAGAGGCAAGACATATATGCACATGCATTGGCCTATCAACTAGTCCTAAGAGCACAAACCTCAAGCATGATGAAGAAATGATAAACATGGAAGTGTGACAACACTAAATGCTCTGAAATCAAGTGTGAAATGATGCCAAATCATTCAATCAACACAAGTATAGCATGCAAAGGTCCTTAGGCATTAAAGCTAGCAAAGAGGACTACTCTAGAGACATTCAATACATGGCACAAATACATGAACCAATCATGGACAGAGCTCAAATAGGTCTAAACAAAGACCAAAACATGCTGAGATGGGAGCTCAAGGACCTAGGCAAGATGGCATAGATGCTAGGCCACAAACAAGGCAACAATGCATTACACTCAAAGGCACTTAAAGAGTGAAAGAAGTAAGAACATGGAAATTCTATATGCTCTGAAATGTCATGTTAAATGATACTAAATCATCTAACATTAAAGCTAGCAAAGAGGACTACTCTAGAGACATTCAATACATGGCACAAATACATGAACCAATCATGGACAGAGCTCAAATAGGTCTAAACAAAGACCAAAACATGCTGAGATGAGAGCTCAAGGACCTAGGCAAGATGGCATAGATGCTAGGCCACAAGCAAGGCAACAATGCATTACACTCAAAGGCACTTAAAGAGTGAAAGAAGTAAGAACATGGAAATTCTATATGCTCTAAAATGTCATGTTAAATGATACTAAATCATCTAAACAACACAAATGAAGCATGCTATGGTGCTCAAAACTCAAAGCTAGCAAGGCCAATTGCACTACAACTATGCAATGCATGAAGTTTATGACCAAGACAACCCAAAACAGTCCTAGAACATGTCAAAATGATACTAAAACATGTATGGAGGGAAGCCAAAACAAGCCAACATGAAGGGCCAAAACATGGATCATGCAAGGGCAATGGGGAGGATTACACTACACCTACCAAAACCAAGCATGAGATGGCTTTGCCAACAAAAATTAGAGTCATATCATGGCAAAATAACCCCAAAAACACATTGAAATGATAGCTCGCAAGCTTAGGCATGAAGGCATATGCAATGGCTCATGTTTAAGGCATAAAACACAAACTCTTCAAAGCATTGAAAGAAGGACAGATGCGAGTGTATGACCACACTATATGCACTGAAATCACATTTCAAATGATGCCAAATTATGAAAATAGTCCAAGTAATGAATGCTAGTGGCTTGGAAACTCAAAGCTAATGAGCTAGATTGAACCATGGCTATACAAAGCAAGGCATGCATGACTAAAACAACACAAATAAGAGCTTAAGCATGGTAAAACATGAACAAAATCTTCTTGGAGTTAAAGCCAAAATCACACTAGAATGATGGTCTAAAGCATGATGCATGTTGGGCTAGCGTGGAAGTTTACACTACAAGTGTATAAAGCATGCAAGAGGTGACCAAACCAGCCTAAAACAGAGTTATGGCAGGTCCCAAAAGTCACAAAAATGAGCCTAAAAAAAGCCACAAAGAAGTAAAAACACATGCTCATTTGGTTGGCCATCAACACATGCAAACAAGAGAAGAGGAGGGGGGGGACTACCCCCTCCTATTTAGGGCCTCAAAACCAGATTTTCACCACTGGAATTCAGTGGTTTAAGGGCCAAAAAAAGTTGGTTTGAAAAGTGGTGAAAGATGGCTCAAAAGGCATTACAAGCCAAGGAGCAAAAGGGAGGAAACACCCCCAGCTAAACAAGGCTTAAACCACCACTTTGAGGACTGAAAAACAGAGTTTTTTTTAGTTCAAAACCAAGCCAAAAACAGTTTCAAAGGGTGGAAAAACAAGCATGCAAAGTTGGCCAAGATAGTGTACAAAAATGAGCTTAAAAGAGGGAGATGCTTACCCTTGAAGCACAGCTACAAAATAGCCAAAATTCTGAGCTTAAACCAAATTCTAGGACTCAAAGGAGGGTCCAAGGAATCTCAGCCCAATGGTGAACAAATTTGATCAGTGATGCCTATGCAAATGAGAGGTATATCTCCAAGTATATCTCTTGCATGCATACAAGGTTAAGAGGGAGAGCCAACTAGAAAGAAAAGCTGAATTGTAGCTCTGGAATTTCTAGAGAGAGAGAACTTTTTTAGAGAGAGAGGCTCCCAAAATTGCTTCCAATCTTCTTCCCTTGCAAAAATGGGAGATATGGCTCATGTATAGCAATATACAAGAGTTTGTTCAAAATATCTGAGTTTGGAAATATTTGGAGCAATTCACAAAGGATGGAGGGAAAAGATCTTCAAAAAACTGAGTTTGGAACCTGCAGGCCACTTTTCTGGTCGGCCAGCCAGTTTTCCTGGTCGACAGGAAAATTCTGCTTTCCAAGTCCAACTTCAAATGGCCATAACTCCTTCATCTGGACTCATTTTCAGGTCATTCTTATGTCACAATTGAAGCCCCGGAAGTAAGCTTTCCAATGGTGGCAGCCTTACATTAAAATTCCAATTGTGAAAAAAGTTATTCCTGTTTTGGTGAAGCTGCTCAGTTTCGATCTTTCCTAGATTCATGCCGAACTTCTCCCAAACTAGTTTTCTTCTCTCCTTTCCTCTTTTCTTCAACTCTGAACCCCTAAACAAGGTGTTTTGAAAGATTTCATCTCTTTTTCATTCATTTCCACTTTGTCCTTGCTCGGTTTACCGAAAAGTGCAACATTTAATGAAATGCGAGCGTCAGAACATTGTAAGAACTTTAATTCCAAAACATTTTGAAAGAGAGGGTTTCAAGGTCTAAAATCTTCTGAGCAAGATTGTTTTGGTCCAAAAGGGAGATGAAGTTGGGATTTGACTCTCTCCTCGCCAAAGAAATTGAACCTTTGCCCTGCACACCTTTGACCACCAAGTAAATCATCAGTAGTGTCCAAGTCTTAAGGGCGGTCAAAAATGGGGTGTCTACACAACAGTTACCACTTGAGCATAAAATTGCACCCTATGAAGCTCTATATGAAAGAAAATGTCGCTCTCCCATGTGTTGGACAGAAGTCGGTGACAAATCGTTGTTTGGACCAGAGATTGTGCAATTGGCAACAGAGAAAATTAAAACCATTCAAGAAAGGTTAAAAACCACGCAGAGTAGACAAAAGAGTTATGCAGATCACCGGTGAAGAGACTTAGAGTTCAAAGTGGGTAATCATGTTTTTGTGAAAGTCACACCAATCAAGGGACAATTAAGATTTGGCAAAAAGGGTAAATTAGCACCCCGGTATGTTAGTCCGTTTCTAATCCGGGAAAAAGTAGGTCCAGTTGCCTATCGTGTTGCCTTTCTGCCGAATAGATCATCAACATGTTGCCTTTCTATCCCATATTATAGATCATCAACATGTTGCCTTAGATGATAAATTAAGTTATGAAGAAAAACCAATTCAGATTCTAGACTGACAAATGAAGCAACTACGAAGTAAAGTAATTCCTATGGGGAAATTGGAATGGCAAGAACATTATGGAAAAGAAGCTATTTGGGAGAGAGAGGAGGAGATGAGACAACGGTACCTAGAATTATTCCTCACCTAAGGTAAAACAAGTTTGAGGGACCAAACTTATTTAAGGGGGAAAGAGGGTCATAACCCGACCCTCTTATATGCGTTACATTTATTTAATTACCTGAATACTTACTTATTCAATGTGAAATTCCATGCGGAGTTATGCTTACATGTGTGAATTGTTTGATCACGTTTTCTATCTGTTGATTATTAGAACACATCTGTCAAAATTAAGATGTTAACTTGGAAATTTAAAGCTGTAGAGGCACGATAAACTGAAATCGAGTATGTGAACATGCTAGTGGGAATTTTTATAACTACTTGGAAAGTTTAATTGAAAATTTATTTTGTCTGATTCGTTAAAGCTCGTTTGGCAAGCCTAAAAGCTAAAGACCTACATATATGTTATATAAGTCCCCTTTTCAACTCATCTCTATATGTATATATTGAGTGGAAATTTTGGAGAGCACCTAAGAGAGAGAGAAAGAGAAGAAAAGAAAGGGAGCAAGGAGAAGAATTTGGGGATTTAAGATCTTACTAGGGGTTATTGAAGAATACAATTTAAAAGTAAGTATAGATCCCTAGTCAATTCTCAATTTCTCTTCAATTGGTTTGAATTAAACTTTGAAATGAAGCATCCTCCATAAAAACTAGGGTTTAATTGCGTGTAATCAATTTCACAAATGATTGTGTATTTCTTGGGTGTGTATGATAGGGAACTTGATCTTTATGATATGTTAAAACTTATTCTTTTGTTTGTTTGAACTTGTGTGATACATAAGGATGTATATCAATACATATATTTACATAGTGAGAATGAGGAAATTATGGAACATTGGAAGTGTAAAAGTCTAAGTAAAACAAGTCTTGATCTTCATTGGCTAAAATTACTTGTTCACATGTTTATATGTTCTGTTCTTAGGGTAAAATTTTCCTTGCTTTTAGCTATGTGACTATCACCTTATGACTTAACATTGTTGAAGTTCAGACAGAAAAACAGAGCAAACGACCGCACGTGCGAGAAATAGGGGAGAATGATGGAGCTATACTACTAAAAGGCACGTGCGGCGCACCTGCCTGCACGTACGGCGGGGACTTCCGCGCGTGCAGCCCAAGCTGAAATATTTTGCAACCTTCTTTTGTTCTGTTTAATCCTCCAAATGTGTCTACATGTCCGTTTGATATTTCTTTGATATGTTTAATTACCCGTAATTTAACAAATAGCACATTTGAGAAATAAAAGAAAATTAAGGAAAAAACAGTATATTTGATGTACTTACAAGTTGTGTGCTATGTATAGGGCGTCTACAGGAGGGGACCATCGTTCATTCGTATCACAGTGAATGACAGTAGCATAATATCATGCCTATTCACATTTTGTGTTGGTATACGTTATTTGAGATCTTCTCCACTCTTAGTGCATACCTTATGTTATGTATGATATGTCTGACATAAGTTTGAACTTTGACATGTGAAATATGGACCTGAGGTCATTCTGTTTGCTAATATGTTGGGCCCAAGGCCATTTTGTATTATAATTGGCCTAAGGCCGTTTTGTATTGTAATGGGCCTAAGGCCATTCAGTATTATGATGGGCCTAAGGCCATTCTGTATTATGTTGGGCCTAAGACCATTCTGTCTTATGTGGGCTCGAGACCGTTCAGAAAAGGGGAAATGAACAAGATTTTGATTTATGAATCTACACTGTTAACTTATGTTCGTAGCTTAATTTATTCATACTACTACTATCATTCATTGAGCCTTGCTCACTTTATTTTTATGAATGTTTTGTAGGTAATCAGGCCACAGGTCAACCATAGGACAACCCATCTTTTGCTGGACCGTTTTGCCAAGTCACCCGAATTGACTCTTTTGTTTAATTCTAGAAATTCCCTTTGATGGCATGTTTTGTTATATTTCTAAGAAAACATATATGTATATAGAATTTAGCAACATTTAACTTTTGGGTTGTTTCCATTTTACACTCAATAATGAGAGTGGTGCATGGAATGTTATGTATGTTTGGTAATGCGATAAGATCTTGGCATTTAGGCACAGCTCAATGAATGTTTTATTCTTCTATTATTTTTCTTCCGTTCTGGCCCCAATGTTGAGTAAACTTTAAGATACTTAGTAATAAGGCTTAAGGTCAGGCCGGTGATGTCCAAACTTTCAAGGGTAGGTTTGGGTTGTGACAACACAGGTTCCATGCAAAAAGATCTAAAACGTACTCTAACTACGCCAAAACAAGAGACAAGGAAAGAAAACACAGCTCAGGGTTACACTTCGCGCGTCATGAGAAACTGAGAAATCAAAACCGTTCGGGATCATGTTTCATACGTCCTGAGATAAAAACCGCTCAAGGTCGCGCTTCACCCATCCTGAGAAACAGAGGAAAGGAAACCGCTCGGGGACATGTTTCACATGTCTCAAGATAAAAGCCATTCAAGGTCGCATTTTACGCATCCTGAGAAACTAGAAAAACTGCTCGGGGCTTGCAGTTCACACGTCCAGAGATAAAACACGCCCAGGGTCACGCTTCACGCATCCTAAGATAAAAGAGAAACTGCTCGGGCTCACACTTCATGCGTCCCAAGATAAAACATGCCCAGGGTCGTGCTTCACGCGTCTTGAGATACAAAAAAAACTACTTGAGCTCGCACTTCACGAGTCCTAAGATAAAACATGCCCAGGGCCGTGCTTCACGTGTCCTCAGATACAAGAAAAATTGCTCGGGCTCGCGCTTTATGCGTCCTGAGATAAAACACGCCCAAGGCCACGCTTCACGTATCTTAAGATACAAGAAAAATCGCTCAGGCTCGCGTTTCACGCGTCCCGAGATAAAACACCCCTAGGGCCGCGCTTCACACGTCTTGAGATATAAGAAAAATCTCTCGGGCTCACGCTTCACGCATCCCAAGATAAAACACGCCCAGGGCCGTGCTTCACACGTCTTGAGAAACAAGAGAAACCGCTCAGGCTCACGCTTCATGTGTCCTGAGATAAAACAGAAAGGTGTGTGATAGATGCACAAAATGAATAAATGTGATAGATACACAAAGTGAACGTGTGCGATAGATGCACAAAGTGATCGTGTGCGATAAATGCACAAAGTGAACTAGTCAAAACAATGATAAGGCATATTCCTTGCAAGATAGACAACCGACGTATAATGTTAATTGAAGGCTTGTTCTATGCAAGAAACAAAAATATATTATATGCATGAAACAAGAGCATATTATATGTGAAATTAACAACGTATTCTACACACAAATTATAAATGATGCAAGACATGCATGCAACATACATATATGTGAAATGCACAGTCTATGCAACGGAAGAGAACACAAACATAATTTTGACAAAACGAATAAAACGATATTCGGCGGCAACTTCCGATTTACCTCTTGGAGGAATTGCAACATGTTAAAAAAGAATACACCTCGTTCATAGTAGCAAGTGTGACACGTTCACACACCGGAATGCAGCTGTAAGCTTCTAAAATAGAACCTTCCATACACTACTCAGGAAGCAGAAGCACAGAACAGCTCTAGGACCAGCCTGAGAGCCATCGGCCACCTGCTGGCCACCAGAAGAAGCTACCAACCACTAATGTGGCCTGTCGACCATCGATGGCAAATTTGGGGCAAAATTGTCCTTTTGCTTCGGGTCTTTAAGTATAGGCTCAAGGCTTCATTTCCTCACTTCTCCAAGGCCACCCTCTCTCTCTAGACACTTTCTCTCTCTAGATCTGTGCTTTATGCGCTTTTTCCAATGCTCTACACAAACTTTCATAAAACCCTCTTAGTTCTCTTGATTTTGAATCCATTAGATCTTGATTTTGTCGATTTTTCTTAGATTTTCACCACTTTAGGCTTGTTTTCCTCGAGTTTTTCTCGGGTTTTGTGAACTTTCCCGGGCTTTGACTTTTTCTCCCATTTTCTCTTTCCTAGGGTTGACTTTTTCCAAGTTTACTCTCTTTTCCCCATTTTTCTTCACTTTTCACCTACTTTTCACCCATTTTCCAAATGACAGATGAGATTCCTCACGACGGAGCTCCTCCAGAGGTTCCACCTGTGTTTTCACCCATTTTCGAGGTAGAGGAGCCAGCAGTTGCTGAGGTCGGCAAGACGGAAAAGGGCATTGAGGTTGAACTTGAGGCAGAGTTTGCACCAGAGTTTGAGCCAGAGCCGTTGCCATTGAGAGTGCAGGCCTTCGATCCGATGACATATCATCCTCGCACGCACATATTACTGCCTAGTGTCATTAGGCATTTTAGCAACTTTACTCGCGGTGTACCAGAGGACCTCCTGCTAAGGGAGCCAGCCTCCCACCTTTCATCCAGTGCTACTGAGGTATGAACTCTATTTTCATGCATTCTTGCCTTTCTTTTAACTGCATTTTTTGCATTGCCTTTCATCTGACTATACTTTCATTGTTGCCTTTCATTTGATTCATCTGTTCTTTGCCACAGGGAGACTTTCGTGCCTACAGGAGGTTCGGAGCAATGATGGTGAGGAACTGATACGACAAGCTTTCTGCCATGGTCCACGACATTATTGATAAGACTGGCTTCAATCTTTTTTCCTCTGGCCCAACATGCGTCATAACGAGTTACCGCTTTGTAGGAGCGCTAGTGGAGAGGTGGTGGGACACTGCCAACTCCTTCCATCTCTCTACTACCAAGGAGATGACGATGACTCCCTACGACTTTACCATGATCAAAGGCTTAGGACTAGAGGGCGATCCGATCCGCTTTGACACAAACATGGACAAGTAGGAGGCTTCTTAGATCGACCTGTTGGGAGTGCGCCCAGCTCTGTATCGGCTAGCCATGGTGAGATACAGTAGGTTTGCTAAGTAGTTCTGAGGGAGCGAGCCCGAGACACTAGAGGAGATGGAGCAGTATGCCTGGGGCTTCTTGATGTTTGTCCTCGGTACCACATTGTTTTCAAATAGGTGGAACACCGTAGGTTCATATCTGTTGAGTGCCCTGGTGACCCTTCCTCGGGTACGCTTCTACGATTGGGGCAGAGTTGGCCTCGCCACCTTATACGGCTATATGAGCTCTACCTTCCGCAGGAGGAAAGAGGGGGTCGGTGGCTACTGGCAAGCCTGGGAGGTATGCATTTTGGTTCCCTCTTTGCACTTTACTCTTTCTATTTCCCATTTTCTACTTTATATCTGTTCAACACCTGTGCTTTCTGCTTTGTACTTTCTATATCTGTTCGTACTCTGTGCTTTCTTGTCATGACCCGAACCCGCCCCCATGGGTTGAGGACATAATCAGCCAGTAATCACGAGATTACCTACGGCCACAAACCAAATTTGATATGTTTTAACAGAGTTAAGGGGCCAAACGGAAGTAATTTCAAACTTTTGTCCATAGAGCTGTGTTTACATGGTACATTATAACAATTCATATATATATGCATGTTAATAACTCACATCAAAATAACTAGTAACACGTAGCTCTGTACATACATGATCATTTAAGTCTAAGTTAGCCAAACCCAAAGTTTATATACAAAGGTAATCCGATGTTTTCGCCAATATAACAAAACTATATCAAAACAACAAAAGAGGCAAAGACAAGTCTCGTGCGTGAGACATTTGGTTGACTCTTCAAAACCTTGACTATTTCTCACATACTTCACTGAGACTGGGTTTGGACCTCCCTTGGCTCACCTACAGACACATGAATGAGACTGAGCAAAAGCCCAGTGAATAATATCGAATAAAGAAGATACACGAACGGTATTTAGAACAACACACATTAGACGGCCTTAGGCCTAATTCATATTTCTATCTAGTATACATATACATACATATAGGTCAAGTGACTGCGGTTCGAAACACATCAAATGGCCTCGGGCCCAATCCATTCATATCCGACCGCCTTCGGCCCAACTGTTCCTGTTCGACGGCCTTCGGGCCAGTCATTCGTGCCAAACGGCCTTTGGCCCACTTATTCATGTCAGACGGCCTTTTGCCCATTCGTTCATGTCATACGGCCTTTGGCCCATTCATTCGTGTCATATGGCCTTTGGCTCATTCGTTCATGTCATACGGCCTTTGGCCCATTAGTTCATGTCAGACGGCCTTTGGCCCATACAATTGTATCCAACGGCCTTTGGCCCAATCATATGGCATAACAGATATTTGCCCCAAATTCAATTTAACAACTTATAAGACTTATATGGAAGTGGGTAATTTGAAAAATAACATATTTCAAATATCTTTATTAAGATATTACTCACAGTGTTCTACCGGTGGATTCACCCTTGAGCTCGACCCTACACAATACATAACACATATGGGTTACAAATGATTCAATCTGTTCTTAATTCATACATCCCTTTTAGGCTTCTTTCTTATCCTTTTAATTCGTTCATGACGCTCAATGCATGCCTAAGAGTACTTAGAAGTGAAAGAGAACGAAAAATGAAACATAGAACACTTTTACAAAATTTCTGAAACAGGGGTCCTCGCTCGGGCGTGGACTTTCCCGCTCGAGCGGACCCATTAGGTCTGCAAAAGTACCGGTTGCCTCATTTTTACGCTCGAGCATTTATTCAGATGCTAGAGCTGAAAGTCACTCTACATAGCTCCCCGCTTGAGCGCGAACTTCCCCGCTTAAGCAGACATCCATGTCTACAAAAAGTTCTAGGAGCTCACATTTCACGCTCGAGCGGCGGTTCCCCCGCTCGAGCGGACTTCGCAAATTTTGGGTTTTCCAAAATTCCCTTTGAGCTTCAATCATGCATTCAAGTAGATATTTCTGGCATTTTACAGCCCATATTTCTTATATACATTTATTAACATGATACAAACACCAAATTACAACATTAAGAAGCTCAAATCCCATGAATCAAATACATGCATGCTCCAAATTACACCAAACTCCTTTCCACATAACAAATTTATGCATTCAAAACTCATACTCTTGTGAATTGCATATGCATGTGAGATATAACTTCCATTTTCAACTTAAATGGTGCAAATGGTGATCACAAGCATGAACTTTAACCAAAATTCTACATGGATCATACTTCTCATGCCCAACTATACAAATTCATGGCAAATATACACATGCATGCATTCCATGACTTCAAACTCATCAATTACAACACAATTCTTGTTCTTGATCACTTATTCTCTTTGAATTTACTTAATTACAAACTCAAACCCATGAGTTAAGGATTGATTACTCATCTAGGAGCTTTAATTCTCACAATTGTGGTTAAATCTTGAACCTAGCCTTCCCAATTCACAAATCTTGAGCCAGCATGCACAAAGATGTCTTCTCTCTCTCTCTCTCTCAAAGTCGGTTCTCTCCTTCTCTAGAGAGTTAATCTCAGCGAAAATGACTTAAAGAGGAGGAATTAAGTGTAATAAGGCCCTTATATATATATATGTGCCTAATCAAATTTGATTATAGCTAATTAATGGCACTTAATTAATCGTTCTGAATCTAATCATTTTGATCCGAATTAGTTTTCAATTAAATTTCACCGTAGGCTCTAAAAATTACGCTAATCACAATGGCATAATCAATTTCGGGTTTTGTAGTCGATAAGGCCTTCAATTTAATTTCTAAAGCAGAAAATCAAATAGATTTTCCTACGGTGAATAGATAGAAACTCAAAACCACATATATTCATATAAATGGCACTCAAAATCATATCAAACACATAATCGCAATCATAATTAAGATTAATTGGCATAATACGGACCAGGGTTATCACATTTCTGCTTTGCACTTTCTACATCTATTCATGCTCTGTGCTTTCCGCTTTGCACTTTCTGTATCTGTTCATACTGTGTTCATGTCACTATGCTTTCCTTGCAGCTATGGGTTTATGCATATTTTCCAGCCCTCGCTCTAGAGACTATAGAGGAGCTCCCCTTGGTGGTTCCCTACTCGAGACAATACGATGCTCGGTGTCAATGCTGGAGTTGCTAGACCGTTGCCTTCTTCCGCCATTACTTGGATACTGTGGCTGCCCACGAGGTAACTCGAAACACAATCATTTTTGCTTTACAACTATTCTAATTCACACTTTAACAACTGACGACAACTAACAATCTATATATCCCTACTTGCAGATCATGTAGCAGCCTTGGGCCACGATGCCAGCTGGGGTGTAGGACCAGTACGCGGGAGCGTGGGGCACATCGCGCTTTTGGATTCTGCTGGCGGGCCCAGTGTACTTGGCTTGGTTCTCTAGCGAGAGATTCGTTTGCTAGACTGTGGGCTTGCCTAATCAGGTCATTCCGATGCCGCCCCCCGAAGTCTATGAGGACAATGGATAGCTTATCTGTTGACGTAGTCATACAGTTCATGGCAGGCTTAGACGCTGACTTCATCAGAGGAGAGGGCGATTACACGACCTTTATTCAGACCAACTTTATGCCTCGTCTGACGGGGGCTCACGCAGGTAAGGGAGCAGGGGCTCCTATAGCAGGTTGTCCATTGGCCAGAGCTTTCCACTATGCTCATATACTGGATGCCGATTGGGACTGCTTATCAGATTTCGATCGAGCCGGCAGAGGATGGGCACGAGTATGTCGGAGTTTGAGGCTCGTCCCAGGTATGGACCATACTTTACCATTTGCACCCCACAATTCATTTCAGATATGTTTATTGTAGACATTGATCATCGAAATGTATTTGCAGGCATCTATAGAGTATACGGGGAGCCTCCTTGAGATGGTGGCTTCTTTGATGGATATGGTGAAAAAGAGGGAGACGCTACTTTGTCTCCATGGTATCCAGGTAATTTCCTTCAGTTTGCACTTCATGCTATTATATTTCCATTGATACATCAGTATTTCAACTGTAGTCGTTTCCAAACTGCACTGATACACTGCATTGGCACACTATACTCACATACTATACTCATATTGTATTTGATTTCTACATGACACTCATTTTGCATACCATGCCTGCATCTTGATACACACGCTGTAACTGACATGTTGACAGCTATTTTATTTTATTTTATTTTTCCATCTACACCGATGGCACCAACAGCGGTGGCAGCATTAGCATCGACAACACCTCCTCTAGCAGTAGGGAGAAGAGAGAGATAGGCCCTAGCTCGTGGCCGAGATGTGAGTTGCGATCAATGTAGAGATAGGGGCACCCAAGGCCATAACAATCCTTCGAGCCCATTTTGAGTGATGATAATGCTGAGACTAGTGACTCCGAGGAGGCAGTGAGTCAGCATTCTGAGTCATCCGAGAGTGGAGGCGATGATGCTAGCTTGGGGTGCGAGAGCAGAGGCGACGCCGAGGTGGACTCTGAGGCAGGGAGCAGAGATGATAAAGGCTCTAGTTCAGAGTCTGATTCTGATAGCGGTGCCGATGAGGATAGTGCTCTCGAGTACCCTCTGTGGAAGAGGACAAAGACAGCCTCTCGGGCCTGAGGTGACTGGCGCTGCTTTTTTATTATTATTTTTGCTTAGTTTCTTTTTGTGGTAACATTAGCAGATGTATAGCTTCAGATAGGTTTTATTTGCTTTTGAAACTTGTACTCCTCTAAACACCATGATCGGAATAAAACCTCGTAGTTTTTATGAAAAGTGTTGTCATTTTTGCATTATGAGCACCATATTTGCATGAAATGGACATGGAATTGAATTTCCAAAAGAACGTTTGATTGAAACAATGTTCTCAATCGGGTAATGAGCCGACCAACAACCGAAATACAAAATACAACATACAACTCAATAAACAAAGCAAAAACAACTTAAATACAAATAAAAAACTTGCTAAAACTGAAAACACTCAAAACAAGACCTTAAAATACTCAAAGATCGAGACGAAACACATGCTTCCAACACTGCCCAACACATAGGTGGACGGCAGGCCAAAAAGGAGAGCTGCCAGCTTGAGATAGAGGTTGCCGGCCAGAGGAGGAGGCCGGCCGGCCAGCCACAAGAAGCTCCAGATTGTTGACAGATGGCTTTCACTCACAGCCTTATCTTCAACCAAAAGTTAAGCTTCGTGATTTTTCCTCCAGAACCTCATTTTAGCTGCAGTTTCTTCCACAAATGGAGATATTCCTTGTCGAGAAGCTCACAGATTGGAAAACTTCTTTAGATGACACGAAAAAGGTAAATTTTTGGGGTTTCGACATAAATGCACTTTTTCTGTTAAGCCGTACTCCACTTTTTTTTTTCATTCCTCCATGCCGCGGTTCGATGCTGGGACCCAATTACACACGTCTTTCGCTTTGGGGGATTAGAAATATGCTCGACAATTGAAGAATTTCAAGCACTAATGGAATCTTGCGCGTGATGAGGAAATCAGGCCTTAGCCCCATTTTAGCCACGCCCAAGCTTTGGAATGGATGTGTGGGCTCACTCTGCATGAGGCTCGATCTTTGGCCCATAACGGAGAACTGGACATACCTATAGACGTCCCCGAACGTCCCGAAAAAAATCTCGTTTTGTTCATTTGAGCTTACTACAGCTCAGGACTCAATGTCACAGTCTTGTATCTAATCTCGTAGAGTGCAATGCAAGACCGATGAATCATCAGAGAGTCCAAATCTGGCAAATCGTTTTTGAAAAACTGATTTTTAGAAAGAAGTGCCAAATATAGACTGCTTTGCCAGATACAGAGTCGCCACCTAAATATTTCTTTTGGGGGAATTTAGGAAACCCTGACTCGTTGCCTAAGGCCACATGTCCGTCATCACCAAAGTTGTCTCGGCTCTGGAACTTGGGTACGATTGGGGAAGGTCAGCTATGAGCACCGCCGCTCGCCCAATCAAAGATTGGCCACTACTAAGCATGATATCGAGTTTTGAAAACATATGTGCTCTTATTCCGGTTATTAGCCTAGAATTACTATGTGATGCGCATAGCATAGAAGTATAGACTGGGTCGCCTGAATTGGAACAAAACATCTCATGTTCGTTTTGAAACAACGGTTTGAAGGTGCTACTCGCAAGTAGGCTAAGACGTAGATTTTGCCACCCTCGGGTGGGCTTAGAAAACATGATTTTGCCACTCTCAAGTGGGCTTAAAACTCTCATTCAATGCATTGTTCCAATTCAAATAACCCAACCTCCACCCACAGGCATTCAGGTAGTTATATCACATAAGCAAATAGCCTCATGGTAAGCATGCTATCATGGCAGTGACTCACACACATGCAAGGATGCTAAAGCATAAACACTCACTGAGTACACCAAGCCAAAACAGAAACTAGTTAGTAATCAATGCACGATCCTAGTTCATGTTAAGATGGCTAATGCAACACATGCAAAATGCAACTAAGATAGGCTCGGCTATTATAAACATGGCATATGAAATGCAACAGATAACATGTATTCAACTTGGAATTGCAATACAATGCAGTTAGTATGATGCGCCGAGCCCGGTGCATGCAAGACAAATGAATGGATGCAAACATGCGAGCATAAGGATGCTAATTGAAACGTGCCCTAAAACTAACCATCGAAAGTAAGTAAGTAAAAGGGAGAAAGACGTGGGGTTGGAAGACATACATCACACACACGCACACTTATTAGAACATTGCCCTCCTCAGAGGGTCCAAATGAATAATGCACAACCAACTAGCTATTCTAAGCTAATCAAGCTAATTATTACACAATATTAGCTAATTAACAAATTAACTAAATAAGCAAATGAACTAGCATGCAAACTACATATGATGGACTGCCTTAGCTCTGCTTTGAATGATAAGGGATGCATGCATGCTCGAGTCGCCTCGTTGGGAAATCCATCGCGATGCCTCGATTTGCCTCTGTTTGCAACTGGCCCCAGAATACTGTACAAAGCTCCAGAAGGTTGAAACTCCACCATGGGAACCTGTAGGAATACTGCCGACCAGTTTTTGCTGCTGGTTTCTGGTTTGCTTCAACAGAGAGCAAGAAAGGAGCATGGCAAAGTATTTTCAACATATGTGTGCACGACCACTCTTCCCATCATTGCATAAGCTCTAGGGAGGGTAGTCCTCGATCCTCGTGCCACCAATCATGCATCTCGATGCATGATGGTCGAGGAGTTGAATTGCACGACTCGATATGAAATGAATGCACATATGAACACAATAAGGCCTAAACTCCATCATGGGTAGTCAAGAGTGTCGGTGACTGCGAATTGAAACACGTTTCGTCACTTTGAGTACAAAATGTCTCTCGTTTCCCGTGTTTGGACTAACTCCTATTCCAAACACGATGCAACACACAATGCATGCACCAATGCAACTCTAGCATGCAACCTAAATGCAATGCGACTAAATGATGCAAACATGCAAGGGCTGACATGCAAGGTTGCGACTAGCATACGCAATGCTATGAACTAAGAATGGCATACTCAATGCACATGATGCTACATGGCATACGCAATGCACATATGAAGACTATCAATGAGATGATTAAGGCATAAACAATGCAATGGTTAATTATGCAACAACATGGACTATATGGCATATGCAATGCAAGATGGACTTAAACCAAGATGGATGGATCTCAGCCACATCCAAATCAGTGGCCAATAGGATGAAAATGAGACAACAAAAATACGTGCTAACATGCACAAATGCAAGGGACCAAACCTAAGGCACAAAGTGCAGCTCTACCAAAGCATGGCAAGCATGAAATATGGCATACAATGACACAAGTTCCAGCTCTGAAATGGCATACAAGGCGGTTCCGAATCATGCAAACAACTCATAGTGAAGTGGGTTACACTATAGGCATGCAAAGCAATACTCAAATGGCCAAACCAGCCCCAAACAGTCCCTATGCAGGCCAAAATAGTAGCAAATATGGACTAAAATGATGGCTCGCAAAGCATGGAAATAAAGCTCATGCAATGGTCCAAAAATGAGGTATTCATGCATAACTCTCAAACCCATTTAAAGAGTGGAAAACATGGGAATATGGCATACATATAAGCTCTGAAATATGATGCACAATGGCCCCAAATCATGCAAACACCTCAACACAAGCATGCAATAGCCTCTAAAACTCAAAGCTATGCAAGGGTATTGAACTACAACCATACATAGCAAGCATCATTCAACCATGAGGCATAAAAACAAAGCTAAGGCAGTCCAAAACATGCATAAAATCAGTTTTGAGTATGGCCAAAATATGCTAGAATCAAAGGCCAAAACAACATGCATTACAAGCTAGTGAAGAGGATTTACACTACAAGCATGTGAAGCATTCAAGAGGCCACTAAACCAGCATAAGAAAGAGGTATGACATGCCAAATAAAGCCCAAAAACCCACTGAAACATGGTCAATGCATGCAAGAATGACATGCTCCTTTGATAAGCTATGAAGAGGATTGTTCTACACATGCAAGGTGGACATCCAATATGACAAAATCAGCTCTGGATAGAGCTTATGAAGCTCCTAAAAACCACCAAAAAAGGCCTGAAACAAGGCTTGGAGGCATACAAGTATAGGCTCCTTTGTAAGGCCAAAAATGCTAGAAAACAAAACAAGGAGAGAGAGGGTCACCCCTCTCTGATTTTGGCACTCAAAATAGCATGCTAGCCACTGAAAATCCATTGGATTTCAGTGGCTAAAAGGCCAAACAAAGGCGAACACAATTGCTCTAAGGCATGGCTCAAAACAAGGTAAAATGAAGCATGCAAGGGGGTAGATGACCCCCAACAGAAAAATGATCTTAAACAAACATGTTAAGGGCCTCAAAATAAAACTTTTTTTTTTAATTTACAGCAAAGCTCAAAAATGCTTGCAAGTATAGCTAAAAGATGAAGCAAAACAAAGCCTTAAAAGGGAGAAAGTGTGTTACCCTTGTAGCACAAAAGGACCAGCAACCTCTGGACCACAAAGACAGCCTCTCAACCTCTGAAAATGGCCTTCAAGATGCTTAGAGTGATGGTGAAGGGTTTAGGTTGGGAGATGGTATGTAAAGGTGCAAGAACAAGGGACTTTTTGAGGCTAAATAGAGAGCTATAGAGAGGGAGGTGTATTTTGCCTTAGGCAAAAATCTGAACCCTCTACAAGGAAGGGGAGCCCTTCCTTCATAGACAAGAGGGGCTAAAGCTTCTCATAGAAGCTAAAACACAAGCTTGAAGATCCTCCATACACGTGTATAAAGGATCCAGTCTGTGCCTTCCAGCTGGCATAGCTGGAACCAACTCACTGAGACAAGACTGGGGGAGGTAGGGCGACCAGGGTCAAAAGGTTCAAGTGGTCGGCAGCCTCCTAAGGTGGTCTCCACATGAAATGCAAGCAAGTGGTATGGTGGGAAACCAGTAAATGTGGCCCAAAAGTGAGGGAGACCAGTTACTGGTCAAGAAAACCGGCCGGCGGGGTAAAAATGGTCTCCAAGGAGAAAATGTGGTTTCCCACCCTTGTACCACCTTCCAAACAATGAAAACAAGGTCCATGCCAAAAATGAGCCAAGATGGATGCAAAACGAGGGTTCGGGGTTCAAAACGCGCGGTCGGAGGCCCCGAAAATAGGCTGTTAAGCATCGAAAGTGGCGTGCGACCACGAAGGTGGTCTCCCGGGCCACAGTGTCCCTCTAGAGAGAGGAAACAAGGTGTGTGCCAAAAACTGGAGCAAACGGAGAAAGTTAAGCGGTCCTCAATCGAGGCGCACGGCTGATGGCTCCGAAAAACGAAAACTGGTCTCCAAACGGGAACAGTGGTCTACAACTACAAAAAGTAGCCTACGGCCATTGAGAGATGGTGTACGAGACCTCTCCCTCCCTTCAAGAAGAGAAAATAGAACTTGGTTCGCAAACTGAGGCAAAGCACAAAAGAGTCCTGAAGTCCGGAAGCAAGGCTCTCAGCCGAGACTCCGTAACTTCAGAATGAGCACAACATACACAATCACCGAGCGCTCAATCGATGACGTCTGAGTCTTAAGGTCAGTAAAAAATGGGGTGTCTACAATACCCAGCTTGATTCATCGATTTTCCGACATCGTTGATTGAGGCGACCTTCTCTGGTGAGGTTTTCGGTAACATGCCCTCTTCTTATGTATGCTTGCACATTTCCTTCTTGCCCCTAGTTTTGGCGGATCTAGCATTCGGTTGATCGAAGTGGTCCAAGGCCTGAAATGAGGCAAAAGTTGCATTGGTTTGGCACTGGCCGAGACCTTGATGGGCTTAGATGCCTTTCATTGGCGAGAGACTACTAGATTCGCAGGGAGTCCACTACTTTTTCAGGTATTGTTTCCCACCCTTTCTCATATGCGTTTCTCACATCACTCGGTACTCATGCTCTATTTTTCTCTCAAAGCCCTTTTCTCACTTTTCTCTCAACATAGATCTCTCTATTCTTTAATCTCTCTTTTCTTTCATCTCTTCCCAGGTGTGGCTTATGGATAAGCTGAAGGTAGTGGACTCTTGCCCTGAGTACTCAGCTCAAGGTTATTTCTTCTGCCATTGACTAGTGGATTTCCCGAATGAGGAATGATGGTGCAACTGGATATGCAGCAGGTCTGCTACTGACATAGCTTGGTGTTGCCCCTAGCTTGATCTGACTGAGATAAGTTACAGCATGGATCGGTAACCTAGCATATAATTGATTGGCCTCACGCATTGCGTGTTTTATTTCCCTTTCCGGTTCAGACATCAGTTCGAGCATGATAAAACTTGCCTAGAGGGTTGAGTAGAGTACCCGGTTTCATTCCCCATCTGTGGTTCACATTTGGCTAGGTACCTCATTGCTTGGAGGACGAGAGAGGTTCTGGCCCTTGCCTCTATTTTCAGTTATGCCCTTTCCGGCAAGTGCTTGGCTTGGCTCGAGGATGAGGCACAAACTGAGCCCACTTTGGCTTCAGAAGCTTCTATAAGCATGAGCTGAGGATGCAGGAGCACCTGACTCACCTATGCCCCTAGTTTATTGCTTTGACCTTTCTTTTCAAGTTTTTTCAATGCAATAAAAGAAACTTGGATTTGTATCAGAGAGTTGGAGAATTTTGTGTTGAAATCAATGAAATTAAAATTGTGAGCACTAAAATTTTTTCTTTTGGTCCAAAAATGGTCTAAGTTGTAAAAGGTAAAATTTTGAACAAAATCAAATTTTATTAAAACTTTCTAAAACCATTTTCGAAAATGATCACCACCTGACATGCACAGAATCAATCCTCAACATGTACAACCCCAAATCAAAACATTTGAAATGCCCCTGATTGAACACCACTACTCTAAAATGTAACCATCTCTTCTCTCAGAGTAAAGATCAAAACCGAACTCTCAGGTAAAGAACAAACAGAGATGACCTGATCAGATACATGGACATGACAGTTGAGTTGGAGGTGATTATGGTCGAACTTCAGGATAAAGTTGCCTACCTATCCCAAAGATGGGAATCAAGCCTTATGTAGTTCGGTTCAAGTTCACTTGAGTATTAACTCTCTCCTTTTGCACTCTAACTTTTGCCAAAGTCGCCCTTTAGGGTTTTCAACATTGTGAACTCAGTTTTTCTTTATTTCTAATTTTTCATGCTCTAACTTTTGCCTAGGTCGCCCTTCCCAGTTTTCAGCCTGGCAAGCCTCTCCAGGATAGTATTTCTTCAACTTGTCCATTCTGATCGGCTGTGAAAATTCCAGACTATCTATGTCCATGAGAATAACAGCTCCACCTAACCAGATAGTTTCCATGATATAAGGACTAGTCCAATTGGGTCTGAACTTGCCCCTAGGGTCATGAATGGGAGCTCGATTGTCTTTCCGCACCATATCTCCCTCCTTGAGATTCCAGGACTTAACTTTCTTGTTAAAAGCCCTAGCAATTCTGCGCTGGTAGTCTTGAATGTGATACAATGCTTACAACCTTCTTTCATCAAATAGCATTAACTCCTCAAATCTGCTCTGTTACCAGTTTGCCTCTGCTATTTGAGACTCAGCCATAACTCACAGTGACAAGACTTCTATTTTAATTGGCAAAATGGCTTCCATCCCATGGACGAGAGAATAAGGAGTTTCTCCTTGTAGACGTCCAGATTGAAGTTTTATAGCCCTAGAGTGCGAATGGCAATTTATCTGGCCAGTCCCTGTAGGTCTCAACCATCTTCTGCAAGATGTTCTTGATGTTCTTGTTGGCGGCTTCAACAGCTCCATTGGTTTGTGGTCTGTAAATAGATGACTTATGGAAAGCCACATTGTATTTCTCCAACAAGTCTATTACCTCTTTCTTGAAGTGGAAGCCATAATCTGATATGATCTTGTTTGGGATCATGCCCATTCGAACCTTTTGGCATGACTGCACCGATAACGTCAATTTTCTAGACTAAGAAAAGCCATGGTGAAGTCATGTTGTACAGTTTTTACGGCGAGATGTTCATGCGATTAGCATGAATTTGGTATTTGTGGCATCGCCGAACAAAACCAATACAATCCTTCTCCATGGTGGACTAGTAATAACCTTGCTTAAGAATCTTCCAGGCTAGCATCACTCCGTTCATGTGCGCTCCACACTCTCCTAGATGGATGGCTTCCATCAGGCTCTTTGATTCCTGTTCTTCGACACACAACTTGTGCATTCCCAGATGACCCCTTTTATACAGTTTACCTTCGCAAATGATAAATTGGATGGCTATTCGTCGTATTCCCCTTTTGTCCTTGGCATTTGCCCCTGGTGGATAAATCTCACTTTCCAAGAAGTTCTAAATATCGTAGTACCAATGGTTTTTGTCTTGTGCTTCATCTATTGTGGCAATAGTTTCATAAGTCGGCATGTCTTTATGCTCAATGATAATTGGACGCATCTGGACTCCAAGTGGGATGTCTACCATAAAAGATAGAGTTGCTAAAGCATCAGCGAACTTGTTGTTCTCTCTCAGTAGATGCGTGAAAGTCAGCTTTTCAAACCTAGGAACCATAATGTCCAGGGTCTGGTGATAAACCTTCATCTCTTCTTCTTTGACTTTCCAGTCTCCATTTGCTTAAGAAACAACTAAGTTCGAGTCCCTAATGACATTCAATCTTTTTGCCCCTAATTCCAAGGCAGCTTTTAAACCAGCGATACACGCTTTATATTCTGCTTCATTATTGGACACCTTGAATTGGAGTTTAAAGGCTAAAGGTATATGGCAATTGTCAGGTGCTCTCAGCAACACACCTATCCCATAACTGTACTGATTGGATGCTCCGCGAAAGTACATCATCCAAGTCTCCTCCTCAACTTGCAAAATGGCTTCATCTGGGAAGAAGAATTCCACCACCTCATCCCCTTCTATTGGCTGGTCTGCCAAGAGCTCCGCTACAGCTCTTCCCTTGACCAACTTGCGGGTGACATATTTGAGATCAAATTCGAAGAGAAGAAGCAACCAACGGGCTAGCTTGCCTGTAAGCGCTGGTTTCTCAAAAAGATATCTGATGGGGTCCAATCTCGAAACCAGGATTACATAATGAGCTAACAAGTAGTGCCTCAACTTCCTGGTAGCCTATACCAAGGCTAGGCAAGCTTTCTCCAACAGAGTATAGCGGGTCTCGTATTCCAACATTTTCTTGCTCAAATAGTAAATGGCTTTTCCCCCACTCTTTTCAGATTCCTAAGCAAGCATGCATCCCCAAGTCGTGTCTGTCACTGATAGGTACAGAATCAAAGGCTTTCCTAGCTCTAGCAAAAATAACACTGGCAGATTCTGGAGATACTGCTTAACCTACTCAGAGGAGAATTGACATTGGTCATCTTATCGAAATTTCTTCCATTTCTTTAGGAGACCAAAAAGTGGTTCACAAGTCAAGGTTAATTTGGCAATAAACCGTCTTATGAATTGTACTTTACCCAGAAAGCCTCACACCTCCTTTTTAGTCCTCGGTGGTGGCATTTGTAGGATGGCCTTGATTTTGGAAGGATCTATTTCGATGCCCCTCTCTGTGATAAAAAAGCCCATCATTTTCCCTGCTGTTACGCCAAAGGTGCATTTCTGCGGGTTTAATCTCAACCTGTATTCTCTGATTCGCTGAAAGAATTTCTCCAAGGCGGTGTAGTGGCCCTCTCTTTCTTTGGACTTAATAACCATGTCGTCCACATACACCTCGACCTCTTTGGGGATCATGTCATGCAGAATGGTGGTTGCAGCCCTTTGATAGGTAGCCTCGACATTCTTCAACCCAAATGGCATAACCTAGTAGTTGTAGGTACCCCACAACGTAATGAATACAATTTTCTCTCTATCCTCAAGCGCCATCATAATCTGGTTGTACTCGGGAAACCCGTCCATAAAGGATAGCAATGCATGGCCCGCAGTGAAATCCACTAACTCATCAATGTGCGGTAAAGGAAAGTCATCCTTCAGACTAGCTCTGTTCAAGTCCCATAACTCTACACATACCCGGATTCTACCATCCTTTTTTCGGCACTGGGATGATATTGGCCAACCAAGTCAGATATTCAGATACTAACAAGAAACCTGCCTCAATCTGCTTGGTGACCTCTTCCTTGATTTTCAAAGCCTAATCTAGACCAATTCTATGCAACTTCTGCTTAATGGGCTGGGCCTCGGGGTTAAGAGGGATCTGATGCTGTACAATCTCAAGATCAATTCCAGGCATGCCTTCGTAGGACTATGCGAAAACATCTTTGAAATCTTTTAATAAAGCGACTAAGCGCTTGCGCTCCTTCGAAGACAACGTGGACCCGATTTGGACCAGACACGAATCCTTCTCAGTACCCACATTAATAACAATGATTTCATCAGCACAAGGTTTAGCAAACCTCTCATCCTCTCGATTAATCAAGTTTTTCAAAACTAGGGGAATTCCTTTCTCTTCATTTTCATTAAAATTCTAAAAATCTTGGTTAATACAATTAATAAGCGGCGCAGAGAAATAATCAGAATCGGCAATGTTCTTATTCATAAGATCCAGATCTTTGGTTACAACTAACTCAAAAGCAAAAGAAAAAGAGGACGTGGACAAGACCTTGACATCCAGGTTACCACCCCCGGGAATACCAGACTCAGACTTAGAAGAATCAAAATCTGATTTCGACTTTACAGACTCAATGGAATCAGATTCTAGCTGATCACCTGACTCAAAACTAGATAGATAGCCTTCTTTTAGCTGCCAGATAAGAGATTATGCCTCTGATGCATCCAAAATGCTGGTCGGGTTCACACCCAATTCTTTCTTGATCATAGAGATGGTAAGGTTATCCCCCAACTTCTTTAAGTCAGCCGCAGAATCTGTAAGGAGACATGCCAGTGCTGCCCGTACTCCAAGTTCGTTATTGTTTGAGTCACTTTCCATGCTCTATTTAGCTTCAGTACTTGGTTCATCCTTTTCCTTGGTATCACTATCTTGCAGCTGCAGGGCAAAGAAGATTTTGAACCCCGGGACACGTTACTTCGTGGAATTCATCCAGGGCTCAGGAAAGCCGCAAAAGGGGAAATCTTCTTCCTCCCAAACAAAATGGCCATTCAGCGTTCCCTGGATTAGCCTATGGATGAGCTTATAGTGTTTCTCGGCCTGTTTAGCTCTAGCTCTACCTCTAATTTCTTCTTCTTTCTTGATCTGATCCTCTTTGGTGGGTATATAGCCCAGACCAAAGGCATGTGGATTGCGCGGCATATCTGTCACTGCTGTGATACCTTTCGGGCCACTTCTTTCAAGTCTCATTCTTGGCACATGCTACAGTTTGTTCACGAAATAGATAGATTGGGCACTGACATACATGCCCTCATCTGCGGCTAGAATGGTCTGCACTACTCGGGCCTAGCCAGAGTGAACCCTGAGAGGAATACAACCTCCTCACCATGAGTGATCTCCAACATTGGTGTAGTTACCTCTGGCGGGGGATGGATGGATGAATTCTCGAAAACAATCGCCACTCCTTTCCTGTGAGGATACTTCAACATTTAGTGGAGAGTGGAGGAGACAACTTTCACATGATGCAACTAGGGCCTCCCTAGCAGTAAGTTAAAGGTGGACGGCACATCCAAGATATGGAACTCGAAATCTCGCTGAGTTGGGCCCACTTGGACTCTGATTTGCACCGTGCCCATGACCTCCATGCTTGTATTATCATATGCTCGAATTACTTGGGCCGTGGGTACAAAGTCTGCTGGTCTAAGGCCGATTGCATAAGCTGTGCGGGAAGGACAGACATTGATAGCCGAACTGGTGTTTATCAACACCACTGGCACCCATTTTTCCCTGCACTCCACTAATATGTACCAATAGATATGTACAAGGGTTTGTTGTGATCTAAGCCTTTCGGTAGCATTTCTTTGTCAGAAATGGTTAGGGTTGGCCCAACACCACTTGGGAAGACCAATCCCACAAGTTGTTCAGGGGTAGTGTCAATGGACAATTTAGCCTTGTCCATTGCTGACAGTACTGCTTGTCGATGTACCCAGGAGGCCATAAGAAGACCCTAAATTGAGATGTCAGCTTGGATTTTCATAAGCTACATCAACACTACCCCTTCTTCCAGCTGTTTTTCTTTCTATTTCCCAACCTCTTTGTCTTTTCCAGATGCCTTAGCTTGATCTAAGTGTGGTGGCTTAAAATACCGCCCACTTCTTGTCATGTGATCTATTTCTTCCGTGTACCACGCGTTGTCTAGAAGGCCCTCACCCAGTCTTCATTGGTGTGGGCCAGATACAGATTGTTATCATCCTACGATACAGCTTCGGCAGCCAACAAACAGTTGTCCGGCTCCATTTGGATCACTTTCACATCACAAGAATCCCTCATAGGATGTTGGGCCACTACTTCTTTCTGGTTGTCTTCAACCCTCTCTTGTTCAAACTGCTTCAGTACAGCTTCTTGTCCTATCTCTGCAGTGCTCACAGCACTCAGTTCCTAAGCTGAATTTTCCATGCCGACATTCTTCGGCAGTTTTCCCTTTTCATCGGCCCTTCCGGCTACTACAACAATTCCTGCTTCCTTTTTCTCCGATTTTATTACAGTTCATTTCTCCTTGTCTGGTTCATCACTCAGTCACCTAGAGTTGTCCATTGATCCATTTAAGTCGAACAAACCAATCTGCACATCCCCTTCATCCTATTCGTCAAAGAACTGCCAGTTGTCTAAATACTCCTCGAGTTTTGCCAAATCATCCAACCCTTGGCTTGGGCCATCCTCCCTAACCACATTAACCTTTACTAGAGTTGGAAACACCAATTCTAGCTTGACTTGATCAATCGGCACAATGTAGTAGCTTGGATCGTACACCCCATTAGGCAAGTCCCCAGAGCTCTGCGGCAACAGACTTATACTTTCCTCTAAGGCCAGCCTCCCTTCTACTGTAACTGTCACCACCGCAGGCATAGGTTGAAGTGCAGATGTGTCCATCATGCACAAATCTATGCTTTTAGGAACGAACACTGTTGGTCTTGGTAGATGGGAAGGGGTAATATATACACTGGGGTTGTAAGGGATGGCTAGTGTATGGATTAGGTTTAAATTTTGAGGTGAAGGGACTTGATTGTGGGTCGGAAGAGGGTTTGTAGTTACATTTGGTTTCTGGGGTGGTGCGATCACTTTGTTGTCAATGAGGTCTTGAATCTCATGATGCAGTGGGAAGCTTTGGTCGGTATCATGACCATGCTGTTGGTGAAACGCACAGTACTTTGCTGGGTTGTGTTTGGGTGGAAGACGATCAGGTAGTGGGCGAGGCTTTAATGGTTTGAGGTGCTTTTTTTTGACCAGCACCTTCATAGCTTGAGATAGGGTCATGTAGAGTTGGGTAAAGGTCCTCTAGAATTGGGTAAGGTTGGTTGAAGTTTGTGAAACTATGTTGGCAAAGGGATTGGTAGTCTTGTTTATGGTGGTGACAACACTCACATCTGATGGCCTTGCAGCTGTACCACTAGTGGTTGCATTGGAACTGTGCACAAAAGGCTTTTTTGCCTGCTCTTTCTCATCTGTTATTAGCCCTTGTTTCATGGCGTGCTTATTCTGAACCCCCATCTCATGGAGCTCGGTGAATGTGAACAGAGGTAGGACGATCATATTCTGTAACAACTTCCTATGTAGATTGCGGACTATCATCCTTATCTGTTCTTTCTCGAAAGGCCTTGTGGTCATCATTAAAGCTTTACCCCTCCACCTCGTCACAAATTTGGAGAAGCCCTCCTTCGGCTCTTGGCGCGTTGCCTCAAGATCACGAGTTGTGACCGCGATTTGTGTCTTATACGAGTATTGAGCAATAAAGGCCTCAGCTATTTCCTCCCAATTCTTCTTAACAAAATCCTTTAACTTCGCGTACCAAATGACCGCTATACCAGACATGGTACGGCCAAAGAGAGAGAGCTTCTGTAATCTGGTCAGGCCATCGGCCACAAGATGTCTAAAAATAACCGTAAATGAACCATGGGATCTCTAAAGCCATCGAATCGATCAATGTGTGACATTTTGAACTGATCTGGCAATGTCACTGCAGAGTCGATATACTCGTCTTCTATGTCGAGGATGGAATTAACACCTTGTTCTCTCTTGAATAGCTTCTCCAGCTTGTTGACCTTAAGCATAGTTCGATCAACCTCAAACTCAAATAGAGCTTCAGTTTGATACACAGGTGTTTTGGAGGCTTGTGTTGGGATTGGCTCTGCCAGATTACCCTGATTTTCTTGGAGATTAGCGGTATGGGCAGTGGCTCCAGGTGCTAGGATACCTGTAGGAGATGCATGAGATGCAAAAGCCGCTACCGGCTGTGGTTATTGTTGTTGTGGCCTATTTATTACCTCAGCCTGACAGGTTGTGACCTCGGCCTAACGAGCAGCATCTTGCTGTAGGGATTTAACTATTTGCTAAAGATGATGTATTAATTCCTCCATACTGACTGGGGGATACCATGTCATTAGAATAGGCCAGAAATCTCATGCTGGATTAGAAATAGAAGACTGCCCCTGAGCCTGACCGAATACAGGTGAATTGAGGGGTGATTGCTGTAAAAACTAGACCGGTGAACTTTGTCTAACTCTCCTCCGTCTTGTAACCGGTGGAAGTGAAGTAAACACAAGCTGTCCTTTAACAAGATCCCCGGCTTTGCAAAGGCTTCTGACTCGGGTCCAGAGCACTCGGGGGTTATCCGAACTTTCTGAAGCTATGGTGTAAAACTACCTTGCAAAAAGAAATAAAGAAAAAAGAAAGCAGTAATCCGAAACCGTACAGCACCTCAGCTAACACAGATGTAATCAAAGCTGTAGGACTGTACTCAACACTGAATTTTGCCCCCAAAAATAAATACCAAATTTGTAACTGATACTCAAATTCCTACACAGTTTCACTGTAAAGCATATACTAGTTAAGTGAGATCCAAAACACCCCTATGAGGGGGTAAGGTTGCTTTGTCCTAGTTTTGTCAGGAACTAGGGTTCACTATTCAAACAAAGCGGTTTCACACAATCCTGTATTTAGGTAAGCATCCTGTCCTAGTTTGGAACAGTCTTTATGGCTTTTCAATATGCAACTAGGTCGAATGGTCAGAAAGGTACCTCAGCAAGACTACATAATATACCTCTCACACCTAAACACCGAGACGTGAAAGGAGGATCAAACGGTACAGCGGTAGTCCAGATCTAAGGGTTGTGTTCCCATCATGGTAGAGCCCGTAATCGGTCAACCTTTTGGTGGGCTTTTAGGCTAGCCTCCGGCAAACCATCTAGGAATAACAGATGGCAAACACAGCAACTTAGGCACACCAATGCAAATGTAATGTAAAGAAACATATAAGTATAGATAAACTTTCACATCATAAAGTTTAAGTCAAGTTCTCTAAATTCTCTAGAAACTGTAGCTCGACTTTTCGTGCCCCATTTTGGAAGACGAATAAGCCCTACAGTATCGAACTCCCGTGATTCTAAATTTGATTCCACAAGTGCAATATGAAATAGATAAACACCAAAGAGTCCACATCTGGAAAATCTTTTGGAAAATCAATTTTGAATCAAATTGCCAAAAATAGATTGCTTTGCCAGATACAGAGTTGCCACCTAAATATTTTTTAAAAACTTTAGGAAACCCATGACTCGTGCCAAAGGTCACGTGTCCATCACCACCAAGATTGTCTCGGCTCGAGAACTTAGGTACGAGAGGGGAAGGTCATGAATTGAGCACCCTCGCTAACTCGATTAAAGATCAGCCTCTACTAATCATGATATGAATCTTATTTATATTATATGCTTTTGTTTCGATTTATTAGGCTAGCATTACTATGTGATGCACAAACACACAAGTATAGACTAATTTGCAAAAATTGGAACACTTGATTCATGTTTGTTTCGAAAATTGTTTCGAATATGCACCACTTAAAAAAGTGATCGCATATGAACATTACTCAAATTATTCCAATTCAAGCAATTATCCTTTATCCACAGGCATTCAAATAGTTTATCATTTAAGAAATTAGCCTCATGGCAAGTATGCTAGATATGGAAACAATCACATTCATGCCATATGCTAAAGCGAGTAAAGGCTTACCTAGTACTCCGAGCCAAAAAAAAAAAAAAGATGATAAAGTTAGAAAGATGCATGATCCTAACTAGGCGATATGACTAATGCAACACATGCAATATGCAACTAATAGGCTCAACTACTAATATGGCATATGAAACAACTTGATAGCATATGGTCTAAACACGTATTCAAAGAATGTTCAAACGACAATGCATTGTTTAGAATGATGAACCGAGCCTCGGTGCATGCAAGACAAGAGGATGCAGACATGAAGTATGCTAAACAAAACATGATCCTCTAAACTAACCATCATAAGCTAGTAAATAAAAGGGAGAAAGACAATGGGGGGTTGGAAGACATACACGTTATTACAACATTTCGCCCTTACGTAGGAGGGTCCAAATGAACTAACTAGCTAACTAATTACCTAGCTATTACAAAATCAAATGAATAATTTAGCTAAATTACTTAACTAATTATTACAAACCGAATTAACTAATTAATTAACTAATCTAGCTAATTAAATTAATTACAACACGAGATGAATTAGCTATTCTAACTAATTAATTGTAAAGCCACTATTTTAATCACAACACTAATATATTTACAACACGGATCCTGAGGATCGATGGAGGGCTTATGCATGAATGCGGTTTCCAATGCCTCTATTGCATAGTAGAACACTTGCACTAATTTCCACATTTAGACCAACCCTGTTCTGCTTCAGAAGGACACTGCTTGATTTTGCATTGGTGGTCAGCAGAGGGCTTGCTGGCCACTGCTGGCTAGATTGTCCTGCTGCAACAGAGATCAAATAGAGCAGAGACAGTGCATTCTCAAGGGTTTGTTTGCACAATTTACCCCTCCTTATCATTTGAACAACTCAAAGGTGTAGTAAGTTTAATTCACAAACTACCAATGGATGCAATTTCATTGCATGATGGCTTATGAATCAAGTTTGCAAGTTCAATGAATGCAATAAAATAGGACTCTCAAAACCACCTCCCTATCATGAAAGATCAAGGGAAGTAGTTGACAATGAATCTTAAACCGTTTTCATCACTAATGAGTATGAAACGACTCAAGATTCAAGGGTTCAATTAACATCCGATTGAACCCAAACCAAATTGTTATCTTGCTCTTTTTTAGCCTCAATTTTATTACTTCATTTTAGATTACCATCCATTCCCTAGTCAATTGAGTCCAAAGGTGAATTAAAGTCCTCTAATTAAAATAGGGCTCAAACCAAGAGTTACTTTGGGCATGAAAGAGACATCATACCATTGTTAATGAACCCCCAAAGGGATTGAACCATTAAGCATGACGTCTCAATCTCATGCTTAAAGAAACAAGTAATTTGAAACCACTTTGAAAGCAAAACAAAAACCAAGAAATGAGGGAGGTTGCAAAGGAGATTAATAGTGATCACAAGTATTGAAAGCCATAAATAAACACTATCAACTCAAATAAGATGGTGTCTAATGCCTAAAACCCCAAGCTTATGAGGACAATTAGACTACAAGCATGCAAAACAAAGCTCAAATGCAACAAACGCTTAAAAACAATCCTAAATAAGTCCTAAAACATGCTGGAATTAAGACAAAAATAGCTAGAATAATAAGCTAAAACATGGATCATGCTAGGCTAGTAAGCAAAACACAAGGAGGGGAGGCTAACCCCTTCAATTTTGGACTTCAAACCATGATTTAGGCACTGAAATAACACTAACAATTAGTGTTTAAAACTCAAAAAAAGATAGTGTAAAGGTGGGAAGCACAAGGGTAAAGGCCTTGAGAGCAAGGTGTAAACAAGGGTGAACCACCCCTCAACCTTTATTGGCCTTAAAACCCAAGTTTCAAACCCAAAATACGGTGTTTTTACAGCCAAAAAACAGTTGGAAAATAGTAGGAAAAAGAGTAAATACAACAAGTGAAGAGGCAAAGCTTTATACCTCTTGAAGAGGAGATCACTTTCAAGCAATAAAACAAGGCAAACACACCCTCAAGAGCTTAAACAAGGCTCAAAGATACCTCAACTCAAAGATGGAGAGGTTTGGTTGAGAGTATATGGGCAAAGGTGAAGAAATTTGCAAGAGAGGGAGAGAGAGAGAGAGAGAGAGAGAGAGAGAGAGAGAGAGACAAACAGACTGAGAGAGAATTGTAGAGAAAGAGGAAAAATTTTGCTCCAAATTTTTCTAACCTCAAAGAAAAATGAGAGGTCCTCTATATATAGAAAAACATGAACCTCCCTCAGAAACATCCAGCCATAAACGTGGGAACAGATGCAAGCATCTGTGCAAACAGCTGGCACAACTATCACAAAATATCTGCAAAACACATTGGTGGCCGGCAGCCACACCAATGGCCGGCAACAGAAGCAATGGCTGGTAGCCTATAGTAGTGGCTTGCAGGGCACCTGAGGTTGCAGGCTTGAAAATTCAAGGTTTTAGTCCAAAAACAAGGCAACGGCGATGTAAGGTATGAAAGGCTCAAAGTTGTGGCACTCCACTGAGGACTTCAAGCACTTAACAAGCATATAGACTCATCATTGGGTGTGCAAGCGATGATGTCCAACTCCTAAGAGCCGTAAAAAATGGGGTGTCTAGACCCCTATTCGAAGATCATTGCTTTGTTTTCATCATTTGCTACATACCTAGTTGCGTAGCAGGCTAATTCTTCAAATTTTGCAGCACATTGGATTACGGTCATAGTCCCCTGCTCTAGGTTTTGGAATTCCCTGACTCGCTCCTAACAAACTATAGTTGGAAAATATTTCTTCAGAAACAATTCCTCAAACTGGTTCCATGGCAGGTTTGTAATGTCATGGGTATTCTTGATTAGTTCTCACCAATGCTTGGCCTTTTCATCTAGCTCGAATCTTGCCAAGGCTATTCTATCGGCATCTTCAATTATCCCCATAATGTTAATCATTTTCTCTATCTGCCGAAGCCAATTTTCAACCATTCTTGAGTCTAGTACTCCTGTGAACTTTGGGGGCCTTTGTTTTCTGAACTCTGAAAAGAGTCGAGTCCTCTCGTTTGCCAATTTCTCCTTAGTTGTCCTAGTTCTTCTAGAATTTGACTCTCATTCCAAAGTCACTACATATATATTAGGGATTCCTACTATAAGTGGCTTATACAAGAGCCTAGCTTACTACCCTTAGATTAACTCTCATTCCTAGACCATTCGATGTCTTCTTCAGGATCCTCATTTCCTAAGTTGGTTGCCTGGCCATGAGAGCGGGTGTATACATCAGTGAAGGGGGAACGTGCTCAGATGACACTTCAATTAGATATGCTAGGGTTATTCCTAGCTGCACTGATTGTTGCTCCACCTCCATTGGCTGACTATTTTCTTGCCCATGGTAATGAGATTCCCTCCACTCTCAATTTGCACCGGGTGTCGGTGTGGTGCTTCGTCTGCCAAGGCTCAGCATATCAGGGTGTCCATCTTCTGGTTATCTTGCTCCTTGCAAATTGCACTCTTTGCTGCACGACTCAGGTACTGTAGGCGGCGTTGAACCAGAGATCTCTTTTGCTCATTCATATAGTAAGAGTAGTTTGTCTCCACTTTCCGTATCTCCCTGATGATCATCTTTTCAGCGGCAAATTCACATCACTGGCGGCTATAGTTGGTATTGATAGATAGGGCCCTCCTACCTTGCATGCGAAAGGCTCCCCATGTGTTGGAGCTAATGTCGATTGTTTGATGGCTTTCTGATGACATCCTATGGTGGAGGGAAAAGTTTTTAATTGTTAGTCTCTTTTAAATAGATATAATAGTGTGATAGTAAAAATACACTAGTGTACAGGGGTAAGGGATTCTAGAGTTGTGTATCGGGTTGCATGGGCTAAGGGTTGAACCTAGGCTCTGATACCAAGTTGTAACACCCCAAAATCTACACAGAGGGTTAGAGTAAAGGGAAAGTCACTAATGAGTCCTATGGTCAATGACCAAGTAAGATCCCAGATCTCCAGAGGAGTCAAATTAGCCTCCTTTTTAAGTCCAACTTTCTTAGGTAGCAAAGCAACTTTTTTTACAGATCTTAAGAGGCATTGACACAAGGTCTCATAAGCAACGTGGGAACTATATTGGTTTAAAAAAACACAAGCATATAATAAGAAGAGAATATATGCAAAATATCCTTAGTTACAAAAGATAGTTCCATCAATATTACACTCTAAAAATAAAATTTTACATGGACTTTACAAAAAAAAATATGTATATATATCTAATTTCTCTAGGACAACCAAAAGTCTTCGAAAGTTTCTGGCTCGTTGTTTTTTGCTGCGAAATCCTCTTTGATACCTGGCATGAAATGCCATGAGCATTGGATGCTTAGTAAACGCACACACACCTCGTTTTTCTTTTTCTTTTTTTTTCTTTTTTTGATAACACACAGAACAAGTAAACATATCAATAGGTAAATAAGCATAAGTTACAAGGTAATGTGTTAGAAACCTAGAAATCCCCCAAAGAGATTTCATCCTCCCAATTACAAGAATCAAATACGGATTATTCGGTATGTCCCCTCTTTTGCTGCTTCGCAGACCTTACCCTAGATGCCTTCTAACGGTTATATATTGTGTAGTGACAATCGAGGACCTCAAAAGAGATAGTAAAATATAGGCCTTGCCCAAACCCTCCTTACACCAATACCACTTTGGGTCCGAATACAACCATTCCGTTCAAGGGTTCCAACACAACCACTTGCGCCAGACTCCACTTCCAAAATGGAACACTTCCCGCTAACCAATTCAATTTAAAAATAATCTTATCTCATAATAATACTCATGCAATCAAAATCCCATTAACCACCTCATCAAGTTTTCCATTTAGATTATTGTTTTAAATTCGTTAGCACAAGTAATTGAAATAAAATTTTCATAAATATAAACATCATCAAAGGACTAAAATGAAAGGTATATAACCATAACACATGCAATATCATACCAAGACATGATCATATAATAATAAGCATATTCATGAAGACAAAAGCATAGAACACTAATGCAAAACTAAATTTCCAGATTCAGTACCATTTAAAGATTAAAATCAAAAGGAGCATTTTAGATTTTTCGTGAGCCTAGCCTTCCTATGGTTCATATAGAATTTTATCTAGTTTTCAGAACAATTTTCAAAAATAGAATAGCTTTTCTAGATTTTTAGTTATTTCAGAAACACTCCAACGATATTCGTCGACCGTTACAAAAATCGAATTTTCTTTCAAACCGCACACTCTTTTTCAATGCAACCAATTTTACTTGAAACCTAACTCTTTAAAGAAGTCATTGAAATAAGAGGTCCAACATATTTTCCTACATTTTTATAGAATTTTCGAAAGTTGGCTGTAAAAAATGGTTTTTCATGCATAATACTCAAAATAGGAAGATTGGTGAGAAAAGATGCCAACTAAGGGAAAATTTTCACTTCTTTTGTGATGAAGACATACTAAATAATGTATCAATAACTCATATTTTTAAAGTGATGGTGTGCCTTTGGAAATAATGTGAGATATGGGAAGAAAAAGATAGTTTTGCATCTATTAAGAGAAAATTTGAGTAGAAGAAGGATCAAAGCTCAACTTAACAACCTTGAACATATGAAGATGAAATTTTCAAAACTTAAATGATACTATTGACTTATAAAATTATGTATTTTTTTTAGAAAAGAGGAGTGTGGCTTACTTGAGGCTTGGATGAATTGTTGACAAAATCTTCTCTTTCTCTCATTTCCTTCACCAAGCTTATTCTCTTGCCCTCTCTTTCCTCTCAGTCATGTGGGGTTGTTTGAGTGTGTGTTCTTGTGTGAAAAATGCCAAGGGAGAGGTTTTATTTATAACAAAATTGGTGCCCAATTGGTTGGAAATGGATGGGATATTTTGGATTTAGTTTGAACTTAATGGAATAGTGGATGATTAGAGGTCTTAATTATGCAATTAATCATGATCTAGTTAGGCTTTAGTTATGATGGAACTTGAGGTGGAAACAAGGTTCCATGTTTTGGGGTTTACTATAACACTTTTTCCATAAATTCATGGATTTTGTTTGAAATGCATTTCCTTTCCCTAGGGTGGCTGGCCAAAGATGATGATTTGGGAAGATTTTCTTTTTATTACTATTATTATTATTAGTTTTTTTTGTGAGTGTACAATTTTATGGAAATTTCAAAATATAGTGTACAATTTATTTAAATAGGTTTAAAGTACAATTATATATATAGTAGTACTAACTTGGGTCTAATAAAAATGTGAGGGCCTTGGCTTTAATTTATAAATTGGAACATTTATTTAAGTATAGAATTAAATTAAATTAGGGTTAGAGAATCTAATTCGGTTTAGATTTCTTGTTTCGAATAAAAGGCCATCAATTGACGAACCTGATAAAAACTGAAAAAAAATAGGGTTTCAAGTGGTAAATTCATATTTAGGGACTCATTTAATCAGTATTAGGGTATTAGAAATGATTCCTAAGTTACCGAAATCGATTTAGCATTTGCGAGTTTTCGCTTCTAGGGTTAAATTTGAAATGATTTAGGAAATCAAGGGTCTTCATTACAATATTCCAAAAGTAAGGGACTTTTAAGAAAATAAAATTTTCAGGGGCCTCACAACCTATGCCCCTTAAAACAATTTCGTCCTTGAAATTTAACTATACATTGCTTTTAAACAGTTGGGGGTAGTTTGCCATCACCAAATCTTTGTGTTCCCAAGTAGACTCTTCAATCCCTTGATGATGCCAAAGCACTTTTACTAAATGAACCATCTTGCCCCTAATATTCTTCTCTTGACTATCTTGTATTGTTGTAGGTCCTTCTTCAAAGGTAACATCCTTGTTGAGACTAATTCCTTCCCAGTTGATGATGTGCGATGGATTGGCGAGGTATTTCTGCAACACAGATACATGAAAGATATTGTGTATCTCCGCTAACTGGGGGGTAGAGCTACTCAATATGAAACTTCGCCCACTCTATCCAATATTTCGAATGGTCTAATATACCGTAGTGATAGCTTCCATTTTCTTTCAAAATGTACGATCCCACTCCTAGGTTGCACCTTTAGGAACATGTGGTCACCTACTTCGAACATCAGTGGTCTTCTCCTTCTATTTGCCTAATTCTTTTGACGGTCTTGAGCAGTCTTTAACCGTTGTCGGATTAGTTTGACTTTCTGACTAGTCTCTAGGACAAGTTTGTGTCCTATTAGATTTGCTTCACCTATTTTAGGCCAACATGGGCGATCTACAAGGTCGCCTATACAATGCTTCTAAAGGTGTCGTAATAATGCTGGCTTGAAAACTATTAGCATAGGAGCTCCAGTGAGGTGATATGCTTGAAAACTATTCTAAAGGCGTCCATTTTCTCACGTCCGTCCCCCCTGGGTGATATTCTTCGTTGCTTTTGTCGATTGTTGCTTCGGTGAGGTTAGTGGTGTGCATGTCATTGATATTCCTCCATTTCAATCAGACCTCTAAAACTGGATTTGCTACGTGACTGTTAGTTCGTCGTTGCGTCCAAATCAACGAGACTTCTTACTTCGACTCTAATGTTGAAAAAGACACCTCCAGTCATTCTAGAAGGGTTTTTGTGGTTTTTATACGAATGTGATTTCGTTATTTTGCAGTCGATCAAGCACTTTTTCAGATGTGGGAACGGCTGCTTATGGTTTCACTAGACAAACGGAATCTCCCAGACAAACGAAATCTCCAGCCTCAATGTTCTATAAAAGTCACAAATGGAATAAGCCAAGCATGCATCCCTCCTAATAGCCATTATGGCATCATTTTCGAAGCACTTGGAAGATTACCACATGTCAAACATGTCATATCATCCAACTTGCATGTCGCCGATTTATTGGGTCAACTCCATGATAATTGGCTTCCATTTGAATAGTTTTCATTTCCTCATAAGGGCAGGG
Organism: Camellia sinensis; assembly: GCF_004153795.1. Lineage (NCBI taxonomy): Eukaryota > Viridiplantae > Streptophyta > Magnoliopsida > Ericales > Theaceae > Camellia > Camellia sinensis. The sequence goes on from NW_021025260.1 coordinate 1,700,971, forward strand.
GCATGTCGACATGCTTCATTTGGAAAACGTTTGTGAAATAATGTGCTCACTGGAGAGTTTAGGAATACAGTTCATTTAGCAAGAGTTCCTTCATTTGTGAAATAATGTGCTCATTGTCGAATTCATGAATATAGTTCATTCGACAAGAGTTCTCTCATTTGTGAAATTTTATACAGATAAAATTCATGAATACAGTCCATTCAACACTAGTTCTCCCGCTTGAGATTATGTGCCCATCGCCAACTTCGTGGACAATGAGTTGGTGCGTCTCCTTCTCTGAATACATCATTCGACAAGAGATGTACACTGTTTTACTGCCATATTGATGATGAGTGAATGACCCATTTGAATTCATGTTGCGAAGTTTAAACAAAGTTGTTTAATGAAGCTAGATCATGTTAACAAAGTGTTAACTGAGTTAATTGAGTTAATTTAACAAAAAGATTATTTTCATTAATAAACTGAATTGGTACAAATCATTTTACACATGAAAACTACCCTATATATATATATATACATAAAGCAAACACAAAACTAAGTCAGCATCATCACTACTCAAGGTTAGAGTCAAGAGCTTTAACGTCCTCTGTGGGGGCCGAGTAAATTATTACGTAGGATAGCCGAATATATTAAAGAAGGAAACTAGATCGTGTACAATACGGCTCCAGGCCCGAGGGACAAAGGCCGAATATCCAGATCGGCCTTTGTATCAGTTGTAGATTGGGCTGAATATGAAAAGATAGCCGAATGAGCGATTGTTCAATGGACGAAAGGTGGGCCCAACCATCAACATCGAGGACGACTATAAATAAGAGGAGCATCAGCCAAAAGAGGCGAGTGAGAACAAATGAGTTTAACTTGAGATGTAAGCAACCAAAAGAGTATACACTGACTTATCCGTCGTAGTGTTAATTCCGGCACCCCCGACCAGAGTGTTCACTCCTTTTCAGGTGACTAGCTGAGGATCACGAGCGTCCTACTGGATCCAAAGAGTATTTCTGAACCACTTCTCCACAATTGGCGCCGTCTGTCGGAATACTCCAGCATATCCATGGAGGACGTAACAGAAGATCCTCCGATAGTTGCTGACAACCTTACACGACGAGACGAAACCACTCAAACTAACATGCTTGGGCCCGAGACCATCGCTGCATGAAGAACCTTGAACTTTGACTCAGTTGCCTAGACCTCACCCTCGACATCAGCACATGAGACAATGCAAGCGATCATGGATCAGGCAAAGTAAAATGAACAGAGGTTGGAAAACATGATCGCTGAGAACGAGCGCCTTCGATAGGATTTGGGCTTGGAGGTGGCAAAATCCCAACATGCCGCACGCCAAGATCAAGGATGACCTTTGAGAAGGGATGGTCGACGACCTCGAGTTTGGAGACAAAATAGTGATGGTGATTCTAACTCATCATCCCCCGAATCCAAAAAGAAGGGACGAGTCGAAACCTCCAGTTCCTTCGAAGAGAGTCCACGTGCACGGAATAAGCGAAGAAGAAATGGTTGAGACGAAGATGATCAACATGACCCCTTTGTTCGAAGGATCGCAAGGGCAGTGCTACCCAAAAAGTTCAAAGCTCCATCGTTCACCCTATACGATGGAAAATTAGACCCTAGAGATCACATCCGTCATTATAAGTAAGCCATGACGCTACATGCAGACGATGAGGCCCTCATGTGTCGAATATTTTCGAGCAGTTTGGGACCTTTGGCCGTTAGATGGAACTATAAATTGGAGCCGGCATCGATCAAGAGCTTCCATCAACTCCAAAAATCCTTCAAGGCAAGGTTCATCACCAATGAGGTCCATCAGGCTGATTCTCTCTGGGCAATGCAAATCTAACCAGGGGAAACCCTCTGAGCGTATTTGGCGCGCTATTGGGAATGCTTTAATCTCGTAGACGATGCCTGCAATGACTCTATGGCCATCACCACCTTTAAAATGGAGTTGCATCTTGATAGTGCTCTTTGCAGCTCCTTAACCAGAAGGCCCCCCAAAACAGTCTGGCCATTGATGAAGAAAGTCGAGGAATATTGCAAAGTGGAAGATGACGCCCTGCAGGCCAAAGCCGGGCATAAGGCCAACAAGATGGCCCCATCTGAAATCATCCAGCTGATAAATTCTGTACCATCACGAAGCCTTGAACCACAAAATCGGACGAAATGAGACAAAAGAAGAGATTTGTGCCGATCAAACAACCAATGTCCACATCGGTCTAATGAGCAATTTCAAGTGGATAGTAGGCACATAAGGCGCGCAGACAAGAAATATACAGAGTTGTCAGAGTCGATCAACATGGTTATGTCTAAAGTACAACATCTGTCGTTCGTCAAATGGCCACCCAAGATGGTGGGACCTCCCGACACAAGGAGACGGGATAGGCGGTACGAATATCACAAGGACCACGGTCATGATACTGAAAGTTGTTATGCTTTGAAAGATCACCTTGAGGAGTTCGTACAAGACGGTCGGCTTAAGAAACACATCCAAAAGAACGACCCAACCAAAACAGTTGCTTTACGGCAGGATTCACCTCCACTCGGCATAATCCATATGATATACAGCTTGCCGACGGCATCCGCCGTACATATAATTTAGTCACATCCTCACCTCCAAAACCAAATTACACCAGCGAAACGGCACCACGAAGCTGCGAGTATTACTTTTGATGATTCAAATTTGGCCGGCGTGATGCTCCCCCATATTAATCCCTTAGTCATTGAGCTACGCGTAAATCGATTCACCGTTAAGCGTGTTCTCATTGATCAGGGGAGCAGTTCGGAAGTTATGTACTACAAGACCTTCGTCAAACTCAGCTTCACTGAGTCGGACCTGCCTCCAGCTCATTACCCCGTTATTTGGCTTCAACGCTATTCCGGAATATCCGTTGGGCAAAATCACACTGCCAGTTCGAGCGGGCTCCCAATTAGTGGATGTGGAATTTTTGGTTGTCAAGCTTCCTTCACCGTATAATCTTATCATGGGACGAACTTGGCTACATACCATGCAGGCCGTGCCAAGCACCTATCATCAACTACTTCGCTTCCCGACTGAACGCGTCATTGAACAAATTCGCGATTCCCAGAAATTGGCACAAGTATGTTACCTTCTCACCGCAAAGACACCAAGAGAGATGGAAGTGAATTCTATTGAGGTGCCAGATTGAGAGAGCCTTGACGATGTTAGGTGGCTTCTAAGTGAAAAGACGGTTAGAAAAGGTAAGAGAATCAGCAGAATTTATAGGATAAAAGATTTGGAGTGTTTTTATAAAAAATGGAAAGAATAGGAAGCAGCTAGTATCGGACCCCCCTTGCATACTAGAGGTGAAGGACACCGGCGGTCAGTGGATATAAGCGGAGTTACCATGGTCGTGCACCTTTTAAGGCGGCGCACATTCGCCGACGGTACGTTCAGAATATTCCGCGTTATATCAAGAAGACTAAGAGGGGAGTAAGGAAGTTTGCAGTCATGGTTTATATTCCCAGTGGATTGTCAATGTGAGTTAGTCTATTATGGGAATGGTTATTGTTCAATTAATGACACCGAAGATTTGGATCGAGTTGAAATTAACCGGAACCCTAATAGGTTCTTCATGGTCGGCGCTTCCCTGAATAAAGTCGACAGGCAGCAGCTAGTTTCCTTCTTACTCGGCAACCTTGATGTATTTGTGTGGTCACCATATGAGATGTCGGGGGTGGATCTATCTGTTTCTCAGGACCAATTAAACGTTGACCCCAATTGTGAGCCGATTATTCAGAAAAGCCGGCGGTTAGCCGCGGAACACACTTCTGCCGTTGTTGAAGAAGTTGACCGATTACATGATGCCGGGGCAATCCGCGAAGTGACTTATCCTACATGGCTGTCGAATACTGTGGTTGAAAAGAAAAAAAATGGAACTTGGCATGTTTGTGTGGATTTCACGGACTTAAACAAAGCTTGTCCCAAGGATTGCTTTCCCCTCCCTAGAATAGACCAACTCGTAGATGCCAAGACACATCATCAACGTATGAGCTTCCTAGATGCCTATAGAGGCTACCATCAAATTGCCATGCATCGGGAGGACCAAGACAAAACTGCATTTCTCACCCCAAGAGGAACCTATTGCTATAAGGTTATACCTTTTGGGCTGAAGAATGCAGGGGCAACTTACCAAAGACTAGTCACTTCCATGTTTAAGGAACACCTCGGCCGTACTATGGAAGTGTACATTGACGATATGGTGGTCAAGTCCAAAGAAGAGCAAACTCATCTAGCTTATCTGGAAGAAACATTCGGCATTTTATGCAAGTACAAAATGAAGCGGAACGCTTCCAAATGTGCATTTGGAATCGGATCCGGCAAATTCCTTAGCTACATTGTTAACCACCGCGGAATCGAAGCCAACCCGAGGCAAATCATAGCAATTCTAGAACTCGGCTCTCCTTGGTCGGTCAAGGAGGTTCAAAAGCTGATGGGGATGAATGCCACACTCAACAAGTTCATCAGTCGCTCCATAGATCATTGCCGACAATTCTTTCATACCCTACGGCAGGGTAAACCTTTTGAATGGACCTCCAAATGTGAAGCCGCTTTGAATGGTTTGAAGACTTACCCCCGATCAGTTCCACTCTTGACAACACCTTCGGCAGGTGATCCGCTCATTTTATATCTGTAGACACCCAATTTTTGACTGCCCTCAAGACTTGGATGTTCTTGTAGGGTACATCCAGCAACAAGTTTGATCGCTCGTCAAGTACTCGACTTTCGCGACAGAACGCGCCAGGTTTGCTCTTTCCAAACCCTATTTTCATTCGGTCTCATATTTGGACCATGTGTTGGTCTTTGCAGGTTGATGTCCTTGATGGCCTGCCGACCATGGCCTTTGACCTGCCGACCATCAATGAGGCACTGCCAGCCACCACTGATGGCAGGCTGGCCACCAATGTATTTAGAAGATATTTTTGCAGATATTTTGACAACTGTTTGTACAGATGAGCCCATCTTCTTGCACATGGATGGCTGGATTTGTTTGAAGGCTTCTTGTATCTCCTATATATATAACTCATCTATATGCATGCAAAGGCTACAAAATTTTGAGATGAGCTATATTTCACTCTCTCTCTCTCTCTAGAATACTCTCTCTCTCTATATGTTGTGCTTGAAAGTGTGTTTTCTTCACATATTTGCGCTAGCACCCTTAGTCAAACACCTCTACCTTAGGATTGAGGATCTTGGAGGCCTTGTTTGAGCTCCTTGGAGTGGTTTTGGCTTGGTTTTGGCTCAAAAGTTGCTGAATTGTTGCTGTGCTTCAAGGGTAAGAACTTGTCCCCTTTTAAGCTTTGTTTTGAATAAGTGCTTGGCCATCTTTGTATGCTACTTTGAGGCTGGTTTTAGCCACTAAAAAGTTCTTTTTTTAAGGCTTAAAAATGTTGGTTTAGGCCTTGTGTGGTTAGGGGGTGGTTCCCCTCCTTGGCTCTTTGGCTTGTAAAGTCTTTTAGGCCATCTTTCTAGGCTTTTGTTATAACCTTTGCTTGGCCTTCTAACCACTGAAACTCAGACGAATTTCAGTGGTGGAAAGTTGGTTTTGAGGCTCAAAATAGGAGGGGTGATCCCCCCCTCCTTGTATCTTGTTTGCTTGTGTTGATGGCCTCATACTTGAGCATGCTTTTCTACTCTTTTGTAACTTAGTTCAAGCATGTTTTTGGCTTTGTTTTGACATGCTTTAACTCTAATTTTGGCTAGTTGCGTCACTTCTTGCTTGCTTTTGGTACTTGTAGTGCAATCATGCTTGTTGGCCTAACATGCTTCATATTTTAGCCTATCATCCTTGCTTGTGTTAGCACTACTTCAATATGTTTTTGCCACTGATTTAGTATGCTTTAACTCTATTTCAGTTGGTCTTGGCCATATAAGACTTGTTATGCATGGTTGTAATGTAAGTGCCTTGACTAGTTTTGAGTTTCAAGGCCCCTAGCATGCTTTTCTTGTGATGTTTGCATGCCATAGCATCATTTCATACATAATTTCAGTGCATGTAGCCTTGTCACACTCTCACATATTCCACTCTTTCATTGTGTTTGAGAGTTGTGCCTTATGCCTTGTGTATGAGCCAATGAGTGAACGTGCTTTTTCTTGCCTTTTGTGTCTAAGTTTCAGCATGATTAGGCCACTATTTTGGCATGATGTAGCTCTATTTTGAGCTGGTTTGGTCATTTGAGCATTGTATTGAATGCCTCTAGTGTTGTGTCCTTCACTAGTTTCATGCTTTGGCACTTAAACATGTTGTGCGTGTGTTGCTTGCATGTTTTAGCATTGTGTTTCATGCCATTTCAGCACTGAATTTCTGCCACCTCCCTTACTTTTTCATCTTTTCATTTGTTTTGAGGATTGGTTAGTCTTGAGGTTGTGTTTAATGCTTGGGATTGAGGCTTATGCTTAAATGGCTTTAACCCTCTTCTGAGGGTTCCTCCTAGTCAAAGGCATGGACTCTCCCATGCTTTAAACCTTTCTTTTGATTGACCTTCCCCTCATTTGAGGACTTTCACATTGGACTTAATCGGTTAATGAATGGCTCGGTAATGTAAAATGTGTAAACAAGAATTGAGCCAAGTAAAACATGCCAAGATAAGCATGTTATGTGTGCATTGCATTATGTTGAATCGGACGTTATATTGAACACAAGGTAGATTGGCCCATTTCATACTCAAAGTGATGAAATGAGCCAATCTCCTTTGTCTCCATTGCCTTTGATCTTCCATGATAAGGTAGTGGTCTTTGCGTCTTTGTTTTGTGCATTCATTGAATTTGTGCAAGTTGGATCCTTGGCCATCATGCATTGCGAATGCTTGATTGGTGGTTTTAGACCCAATGGTGCCACTCCTTTGATGTTTTGAGATGATAAGGAGTGGCATGGTACAAACATGTCCCTGGCAGAACCTCCATTTTTCTCTATTTTGTGCTCTATTGCAGTTTGGTGTCACAGCACACCAGTGGCCGGCAATTCATCATTCTTGGCCGGCAGATGGTTGGCAGCAGCTCCTCATGGCCGGCAGGCCACTGGTGCACTCCCCAGTATTGTTTTGGTAAGGTTCAGCAGCAAGTTCTTGAAGACACCTTGCAAACAGAGCCTCTAAAGAGCAAATAGAAGAGCTTTTCGAGGTGATAAACCGAGCATGCATCTTCAACTGCAAATAGAGCCTCTAAAGAGCTAACCGAAGAGCTTTTCGGGATGGAAACCGAGGCATGCATGTTCAACTTCTTCAAATACAGCTGAGGCAGTATAAGTTTAGAGCTTTACTTGTTAGTTAGCAATTGAATTTGCAATTTAATTAGCTAATTTGTTGATTAGTTAAGTGTTATGTAATAATTAGTCTAATTATTTTAATTAGATTCGTTAGCTTAGCTTAGCTTAGATTAGCTTAGCTTATTTATTCAGACCCTCCTTCGAGAGGGCATAATGTTGTAATAAGGGTGCGTGTGTGTGTGCATGTCTTCCAACCCCACGTCTTTCTCCCTTTTATTTAACCGCTTTCGATGGTTAGTTTTAGGGCATATTTCAATTAGCATACCTTATGCTTTGCATGTTTGCATCATTCATTTGTATTGCATGCACCGGGCTCGGCGCATCATTTAAACTACATTGTATTTCAATACCTACTTGAATACGTGTATAAAATTGTTGCATTCACATGCCATCTTAGATAGCTGAGCCTATTCAGTTGCATATTGTATGTGTTGCATTAGCCATTCTGTATAGTTAGGATCATGCATTGTTTCTAACTAGTTTTTATTTTGGCTCGGCGTACACTGGAAGTGTTACGTTTTAGCATACTTGCATGAATGTGAGTGTTGCCATGATATCATGCTTGCCATGAGGCTATTTGCTTAAGTGCTTAACTGCATGAATGCCTGTAGGTGAAGGCTCGATTGCCTGAATTGGAACAACTCGATGATTGAGAGTTTTAAGCCCACTTTACGAAGTGGCAAAATCATGTTTTCAAGCCTACTTGAGGGTGGCAAATCCGCGCTTTAGCCTACTTGCGAGTAGCACTTTCAAACCATTTTCGAAAACAAACATGAATCGAAATGTTCAAATTCTCGTGATTGAGTCTATACTTCTATACTATGCGCATCACATAGTAAAGTTAGCTAATAATCGGAATAAGAACACATGTGTTTATAAAATAACATATCATGTTAGCAGAGGCCGATCCTTTGATCGAGCGAGCGGGGGTGCTCATTTCAGGACCTTCCCCTCTCGTACCCAAGTTCCCGAGCTGAGGCAACTTTGGTGATGACGGACACGTGGCCTTAGGCATGAGTCAAGGTTTCCTAAATTTCCCAAAACAAAATATTTAGGTAGCAACTCGGTAATCTAGCAAAGCAGTCAATGTTTGGTGCTTTTTCATTCAAAATTGATTTTCCAAAACCAATTGCTGGATTTGGACTCTTTGGTATTTATCAGTCTCACATTGCACTTTGTGAGATTAGATTCAGAACTGTGACAGGAGTCTGAACTGTGGTAAGACCAAATTCGCGCCCTCTTCGAAAGGGGGGCGCGCGAAAAAAGTCGGGTCTACAATATCTGGCAATTTACGACCGGGCCGTCAGCGCTGTACTGTTAAAAGAAGAACTTGGGAAGCAGCAGCTAGTGTATTATGTGTGCAAAGCAATGGTTGATGCCGAAATACGTTACCTTCCATTGGAAAAACTCATCCTTGCTCTCGTCATAGCAGCAAGAAAACTGATGCATTACTTTCAGGGCCATACCATTGGAGTACTAACGAACTACCCTTCCGGTTAGTACTCCGTAGTGCAGAAGCATCGGGTGCATTTCAAAGTGGGCCCTCGAACTCGGCCAGTACGATATTCAATTTATGCCTAGGACCTCAATCATGGGGCAAGTGCATGCTGACTTTGTGGCCTAATTTACTGGAGGCTTCGCCGACTTTACGTCTGATCAGATTCAACCTAAGCCGAACTGGAGAATTTATGTTGGGGACATTTGGTAGTTGTATTATGATGGATCATCCAACCAACGTGGCAGTGGGGCAGGCGTAGTGATCATGGCTCCCGACGGGGCAATAATTGAGCAGGCTGTAAAACTGGGCTTCAACGCATCGAACAATGAGGCCGAATACGAAGCATTGTTAACCAACTTACGGAATGCACATCTCCTTGGTGCTCGGCGTCTGCTTATCTTCTGCGATTCAAAGCTAGTCATCAACCAATTGAAAGGGGAATACGCAGGCAAAAATGACCGAATGGCAGTTTACATGAAAACGGCAAATTCTTTGCTGGCAAAATTTGACGATCATGAACTAAATCAAATAACCCGGGATCAGAATACACATACAGATGCCTTGGCCTGCCTAGCTTCCACCATCAACTCAGAAATCAAACGGATAATTGAAGTAGGATTCATCCCTGAGCTGAGTATTGCCCCCTCAGAGTCAATTCAAATTAATATCATAGAATCAGGTCTAAGTTGAATGGAACCTATCACTGCATGCCTGTCTTCCGAATAGCTCTCAGCAGATAAGAAAGAAGCACATATATTGCGAAACAAAGCCCTGCAATATTAATCGGATCTGCAAGGAAAGCTCTACAAAAAATCCCTGTCTGGTCCATATATAGAATGTGTTCATCCGGATAAAGTCGAAGAACTCCTGACTGAAATACATGAAGATAGTTGTGGTGCCCATTCCGGCGGGCGCTCTTTGGCTCATCGAGCTGTGACACAAGGGTATTATTGGCCGACAATGAGAGCTGATGCCGAGTGTTACGTCAAGAAATGTGAACAGTGCCAGAAATTTTCCCCTTTAACCCATTTACCTGCTGAGGAGTTAAGCTCTATCACCAGTCCTTGGCCGTTTGCCCAATGGGGACTTGACATTGTCGGACCATTACCTCGTGCCCCAGGCAACAAGTAATTTTTGATTATCGCGACAGATTATTTCACAAAATGGGTCGAAGCGGAGGCACTAACCCTCAGGGAACAAGCGATACTTGATCGTCGCGCCTGATTACTTCACAAAATGGATCAAAATGGAGGCATTAACGCACATTCAAGATGCTGATGTTAAGCACTTTGTATGGAGAAATATCATAGCATGATTCAGCATTCCAAGAGAACTTATTTTAGACAACGACACCCAGTTTGATTGTGGCGTCTACCGGGAACTGTCCAGCACGTATGGCATTCGGCCTTATTTCTCCACGCCGTCTTATCCGCAGAGCAATGGTCAAGCCAAAGCCTCCAACAAAGCCATCTTGGACGACATCAAGAAGAGGCTGGAAAAAGCCAAAGGCAGATGGGTTGAAAATTTACTGAGTATGTTGTGGGCTCATCACACTACGCTGAGGGGATCCACTGGGGAAACATCATTTGCTTTATGCTTTGGAACCTAGGCAATCATCCCCCTGGAGATCGGCCTCCCAACCTTGAAATTGAAATTTTTTGATATGGGCCGAAATGACATGATATTGGCCTCGGATTTGACTCTAATTGAAGAACGACGAGACCGTGCCCTCGGTCCGTGGCAAGGTACCAGCAACAGCTTACTAAATCGTATAATCAACGTGTTCAGCTACGCCGCTATACACTAGGAGAATTGGTCCTCAAGAAAGTACTTCCAGCTGCCAGGAATCCGGCTGACGGAAAACTGGGTCCTAACTGAGACGGCCCCTATCAGATCGATTCAATCGCAGGAACAGGGGCATATTGGCTCAAAGACATGTCTGGGAGAAGTCTACCACGCCCTTGGAATTCCATGCATTTGCGTAAATTTTATAATTAACCCGACATGTGGGGCATGATAACTTGTTTTGAATACTCGCCGTATACAACTTTCACTTCTATAATGCAAGATTTCTTATCTCACTATATGGAATTTTAGTTTGAAATCAAAAACCTCCAGATTCGAAGCGCCCTTCATGGATCTCACGATTGGCCAAGTTAAAAGCCTCCGAATTCGGAGTCCCATTAGTGAATGCCACTTTTGGGCCGAGTAAGACTTCGGATTCAAAGCGCCCTTCGTGGATCTCACGATTGGCCAAGTTAAAAGCCTCCGAATTCGGAGCCCCATCAGTGAATGCCACTTTTGGGCCGAGTAAGACTCCGGATTCGGAGCGCCCTTCGTGGATCTCACGATTGGCCAAGTTAAAAGCCTTCGGATTCGGAGTGCCCTTCATGGATCTCACGATTGGCCAAGTTAAAAGCCTCCGAATTCGGAGCCCCATCAGTGACTGCCACTTTTGGGCTGAGTAAGACTCCAGATTCAGAACGGCCTTCGTGGATCTCACGATTGACCAAGTTAAAAGCCTCCGGATTCGGAATGCCCTTCGTGAATCTCACGATTGGCCAAGTTAAAAGCCTCTAGATTCGGAGCGTCCTTCGTGAATCTCACGATTGGCCAAGTTAAAAGCCTCCAAATTCGGAGCCCCATCAGTGAATGCCACTATTGGGCCGAGCAAGACTCCAGATTCGGAGCGCCCTTCATGGATCTCACGATTGGCCAAGTTTAAAGCCTCCAAATTCGGAGCCCCATCAGTGATTGCCACTTTTGGGCCGAGTAAGACTCCGAATTCGGAGTGCCATCAGTGAATGCCACTTTTGGGCCGAGTAAGACACCGGATTCGGAGCGCCTTTCGTGGATCCCACGATTGGCCAAGTTAAAAGCCTCCGAATTGGAAGCCCCATCAGTGACTGCCACTTTTGGGCCGAGTAAGACTTCGGATTCAGAGCGCCCTTCGTAAATTTCACGATTGGCCAAGTTAAAAACCTTTGAATTCGGAGCCCTATCAATGAATTTGGCGCGCTTTTGGGCTGAGTAAGCCTCCGAATTCGGCGCGCTTTTCATATATTATGATTGAAAAGCATAAACGTTGTTGGCGAAAAATAACAAATGAAAGATGATTATCACTAAATTTATAAACACAAAACAACTTGCAAACATTTTAAATAATATGTTACTTTGAATTGATCAATAATACATAATTCGCTCCCAATCTATGTTAGAGAGATACAATATGTTCAGTTTTATTCGGCATCCCCCTCGTCATTGCTCTTCTCGACTTTGAAGGCCAAAAAGGGAAAATGATGCCTCTGGTATAGTGGAGATGCCGAATCAACGCCTGTTGCCTAGAGAGCCTCTGCGGCCTGGAGAGCCTTGATCCACCCATGCTTAAATCCACGATTCTCACATCAGCAGACCTCCTCAACGAGGTTTTCCTTTGTCTTCTGTATCCCAACTTTTCAGCCCTCATGGAAGCCTTTTTCATAAGCTCTGGACCTTGTGGCCTCTATTGCAAACATGCTTGCCGTATCTCGATCGGCAATCGCATGACTTATAAGCTGTTGGGTCACCCTCTTTTCCATAATCAGGTTAGCTGCTCCGGCCAAATGAGTCTCGGTGGCTTTGGCTTTTCTTAACTCTCACTCGGCTTTCTCTGCATGAGCTTCTAAATTACGAATGCATTCATCTTTTTATTCGATCTCCCGCTGCGCGGCACGAAGGCGCATGCCGATCTCATAGGCGGTGTATAGTCCTTTCACCGCTCCATGAACGCCCTCTCGAAATACTTCGAAGTCTGGTCGACCAATCATCGACTGCTGGACTTCTGGAGGAAAAAGCTGTCGTGCAAATTCAACTGCCATGCTTGGATCTCGGATGATCGAATTTGCTTCAGTCATCAGTTTATTCCCGAAAAAGACTGAAAAACTAAACGGGTGCAGTGGCCTACTGGCCTCACTTCACGGATGAGAGGAGCTCCCCCACTGTCGATTTTCCCTCCTAGGTGATCTACTTCGACGATGTGGAGAGTGACGCCTCTCCCACTCCCCAAACGTCCTACTTCCTGTTCATGAAGGTCCCTCACCTCGATTCATCGTTGCATCTAGCTCAGCCATTGTCCTGCCTTCTCCTCTGCTGTTGAAGAATAGTCCACTTGACAATCACACTTGTTTAACCTTCTTCGACAGACTGGTTTGAGTTGAGTTTGAACACACTAATGAGACCTACGCGAACGAAGCAACCATGCTTTTATTACCTACGGGCGCACCGCTCCCAAAAGCGATCCCTTCAATGCTGCCCCAGCCAATTCATAAATGGCTTCTAATTGGTGTCCACGTTCACTAATCCGCTGGGGCAAGGCTAGATTAACCAATCTATTCAGCCCAGCATTAATCCTTTCTGCCAAAAGGATAGGCTAGAAGCTAAGTAGTTAATTTAGCACTGAATTAATTTAATAGTTGGGTAAAACTTATTGCCTAATATTAATCCTTTGTGCCGAAAAGATAGGCTGCCCCCAGCCAATCCATGAATGGCCGATTATCGTTGGCCACGTTCACTGATCCACTGGGGCAAGGGCAGATTAACTAATCTATTCGGCCCAACATTAATCCTTTCTGCCAAAATGATAGGCTGGAAGCTAAGCAGTTAGTTTAGCACCGAATCAATTTAATAGTTGCGTTAAAACGTATTGCCTTATATCAATCCTTTGTGCCAAAAAGATCGGCTTCCCCAGCCAATCCATGAATGGCCGATCATCGTTGGCCACGTTCACTGATCCACTGGGGCAAGGGCAGATTAACTAATCTTTTCGGCTTAACATTAATCCTTTATGCCAAAAGGATAGGCTGGAAGCTAAGCAGTTAATTTAGCATCGAATCAAGTTAATAGTTATGTTAAAACTTATTGCCTAATATCAATCCTTTGTGCAGAAAAGATAAGTTGCCCCAGCCAATCCATGAATGGTCAATCATTGTTGGCCACGTTCACTGATCTACTAGGGCAAGGGCAGATTAACTAATCTATTCGGCCCAACATTAATCCTTTATGCCAAAAGGATAGGCTGGAAGCTAAGGAGTTAATTTAGCGCCAAATTAATTTAATAGTTGCGTTACAACTTGGCTATTAACACGCACATTTAATAAGCTGAAAAGCAAAGGCAATTTTCATTCATAAATTAAGTACAAACAGAAGTCATTTTACAAATGAAAACTACCCTATATTAGCTTCTAACAAAACTCTAACAGAACCTGACAAAATCTACAAAAACAAAACGAAAAATACTTTTAACGCTAGATTAGTTTTCAAGGTCAGACTCTAGCGGCTCAACGTCTACCTGCTCATATGGAATCGGCTGCTCCGATACCACGTTAGCGGCAGCTATGGCTTCGAGCCAGCCATGTTTGAACCCCCTATTTTTGAACTTCGGTACCTCTTCTACATAACTCTCCAAGGCCGCATCCTTGCTAGCTTGGAATGACTTGGAGATCTCAGATTCGGCGTTTGCTATCGCCCTTTTCGACTCCTCCAAATCGACCTCCAGCTTGGCAATGGCCTCGTTGGCCAATTTGAGCACTTCTCTGCTGGCATTCACCTTCTCCTTGGCAGCCAATCTCAGTCGGTCAGTAGTCTCGACCTTATCTGCTTCGGCATCGGTTGCTCGTACAAAATTGGTTGGTCCGATGCTACGTTAGCGACAGCTAAGGCCTTGAGCCAGCCTTGTTTGAACCCCCTATTCTTGAACTTCGGTACTTCTTCTACATAACTCTCCAAGGCCGCATCCTTGCTAGCTTGGAATGACTTGGAGATCTCAGATTCGGCGTTTGCTATCGCCCTTTTCGACTCATCCAAATCGACCTCCAGCTTGGCAATGGCCTCGTTGGCCAATTTGAGCACTTCTTTGCTGGCATTCACCTTCTCCTTGGCAACCAATCTCAGTCGGTCAGTAGTCTCGACCTTATCTGCTTCGGCATCGGTCCATGCTCTTTCTACTGTCGCTTTTAGGGCCTCAGATTCAGCTCTGAGAGAGGCCTCTGCTGCCTTTCCCTTCTCGTTTTGCACCTCGACCGTGAGAAAGTCGATCTGTTCGATAGTGTCGTGTTGGCGATGGCCAATCTAAGCTACCCTACTCGCCGCGTACAAAACAAGAAATCGGTAAGCCAATATAAAATTTCCTTTTGGTTATCCCTACAAAATTACAATTAAGAATCACGTACCAATATCGCCGATTGAGCGACTAATGCGATGGACAGTAGATCATGCTCTGCCCTAAAGGTTGCTTTATCAACCGACAGAGAAATGGAGGAGGCCAAGCTCAAGGCCACAGCTGGGTCTTTTGCAACCGACGTATCGGATACAACCGGCGTGTTCCTTATCCTTGGTTGTATTATGAACGGCACGACCAAGTCTGACTCCTCCAATCGTGGCCATTTATCCACTAGTTCTTCCGAATATCTGGCTTCTTCTTTGGAGAATCGTTTTTCCCCCTTTGCTTAATCAGGTCTTGTTGATCAATAACAAGCTCCGTCTCGGCCACATCATTCTAAATCACCTCCTCAACGGGGACAGGTGGAGTTTCTGCCCTAGCATCGGATGGAGGGGGCGGAGGTTCACTTCTCTCGGCCTCGGCTCTTCTACGGGCAGCCATCCTCTCCGCATTTTTCTGCCTGGCCATCTGAGTGAGCAACTCACCAGCCATGCCATCAGTATATGAGCCGGGTACGTCCCCCAAGTTGGTGAAAATGTCTTCGAAGGGCACGTCCGCTCGTCCAGAAGTGGATGGAGGATTAAGGTCGACTTCTTCGAAAGCCAAATTTAGTGCCGCGTCGACCTCTTCCTCTGATCCATTAGATCTGTCCTGAGGTGGTTGGTTCGGCTACTTAGCGACCTTTTCGGCTATTTGTTCGTCCGCTGGCTCTAAGTCCGATGCTTGAAAACCAACCCGCCTAAGGTTCTTAAAGCTGGGAAAAACAAGTGCCGTAAGGTGCTGTTCACCCCTCGGAATCAGAATATTATCTGAGGCCGAGAAGGTAGTGTAGGTCAGCTCGTATCTCAAAAGAATGTGGCCCGCCCTCCCTTACTTCTGAAGATTCGGATGGCTGAAGAACTGGAGTGCAGTTTTGATCTACGCGAGTACAGCTTCGTCGGTCGAAATGAGAACTTTTTTCAAGCCATTTCCTACACGAATAAAATGGTAAGTACGTAGAAGTTGAACAAAGTAAATATTTAATAAAAACGCGTGAGGGATTAAACAGTAACCCGGTTCACGTCTTCGCCTAGGCACTGGATCTTGACGATCTTTGCCCTCGCCGAATTCCCAGTTGCCATGAACAACGACCATGACATCATCAACACGCTTACCAAAGCTGGCAAGCATTGTCACCAGTTGATGGTCGGTGTCCTTGGCCTTGAGGAAATAGTGCCCCTGCGGACCAGTGGATTTGGCCAAGGCATAACAATGCTGAATGGCAGGGATTCCAAGGTCAAGCCTGAAGCGTCGGTTTAGTTCTACAATCCTCATTATTATTTTGAAAAAATTCACGTTCGGTTGAGAAGGGATTAAACCCCAATGGTGAAGGACAGCCCTCAAAAGTGGATGAAGGGGGAAACGGACTCCCCCTCAGCAATTAACAGGAGAGGAAAGACGATTTTACTTTCGTCATTCCTCTCTGTGTCAATCACGTTCTCTACCAAGAGTGACAGATGGACGTCGTCAGGAATGGAGAAATGACGACAGAAACCAGAGACTCGCTCCACCAAAAAAAGGGCTCTCAGATATTTTGCCATCATAAAAGGTAAAACGGACACTCTGAATAGTAAACAAACAAGGAAAATGAGTCAAAATGGAAGAGAGATGAACTTACAAGAAATGAGGGCAATGAAGAATGGAAAGAAGTTGCAGAGGGCGTGAAGTGAGGAAGTTGAATTGACAACCAACGAGAAACCTTGTGCATTCGAAAAAGCATACAAACGAAGAGACAACACGGTTTCAAATCGTATTAAATGAATGAAACGTACAAAGGGGCGGGAAATTGTAATCATGCCTAAAAAGAGTAGGCGTTCTGACGTTTGTGTTGGAAAAAGGGAAACCGCCGTATTTTTTGACCCTCTAAGTCCAAAACCAAACATGCCGTCTAACTGACGTTAGTAGGATGTTCGGGGGGCAATTGTGGAAGCCGAGTAAATTATTATGTAGGATAGTCGAATATGTTAAAGAAGGAAACTAGATTGTGTACAATACGGTTCCAGCCCCGAGGGACAGAGGCCGAATATCCAGATCGGCCTCTGTATCAGTTGTAGATTGGGCTAAATATGAAGAGATAGCCGAATTAGTGATTGTTTATTAGACGAAAGGTGGGCCCAACCATCAACATTGAGGACGACTATAAATAAGAGGAGCATCAGCCAAAAGAGGCTGGTGAGAACAAATAAGTTTAGCTTGAGATATAAGCAACCAAGACAGTATACACTAACTTATCCATCGCAGTGTTAATTCCGGCACCCCCGACCGGAGTATTCATTCCTTTTCAGGTGACTAACTGAGGATCACGAGCGTCCTACTAGATCCAAAGAGTATTTCTGAAACACTTCTCCACATCTTCATTTTCGAATAGGATCTGCACGTCCAAAGTAACCTTGGCTGCTGCAAGGGCCTTTGTCTATCTGTGTTTGAACCCTCTATTCTCAAACCTCAGCATTTCATCGACGTAATTGTTCGTAGCCAACTCTTCTCCCTTCTTGAAAGCATTAGTTGTCGCTTGCTGCACCTTAGTGAGTTGAGTCCTCACCTTTTGAAGATCCTCCTCGGCTGCCATGTACGCCGCTTCAACAGTTGTCACTCTTTCTTCAACAACAAGGTGAAGCTTCTTAGCGTTATCAACCCTAGTGCGCTTGACTTTGGCTTTAGTTTGCTCGACTGTAGATCTCTCAGTTGCAACTGTATGGTCAGCAACCATTATCTTAATTTTCTTCTCTTCAAACGAAACTTTCTTCTTGCGTTGTTTGATCAGGTTCATTGCTTGGCGGTGTTAGCAACCAATGTCAACAATTTTCTCGACAACCTACAAAAACTTTGCATTAGAGTCAAGTTACAAATCTACAAATAACCAAAATTTGGAAAAAGGCTTACCAAGATTGCCGATTGAGCTGCCATAGCAGTGGCCTTGACATTATCTTTTACATGTAGTATTTCTTTATCTGTTGGAAACATGATGGCTTTGGACAAGCTCAAGACAATAGGGGACTCCTTGAGCATCGAAGCACTCATCGGCACATTTGCATCCTTCACCATTTAACGGATCACCAAGGGTTATGTGATGTCCAACATAGGAGAGACGCATACCATTTTCTCTTCCGGTTCGTCTGACTTGGCGGGGCTTTTTGAGCCCCTCTACTCATGGTCGGCGGAATCAATCATAGAGCTAGCTATTTCTAGAGCCGGCTCCTTATGGGCCTCAATTTCTTTCTGGACGATAGTCTCATCTACGAAACTAAAGGCTTCCCACTCTTATTGATGACGTCTGTTAGCTTACTTTTGGACTTAGTATCCAATTTCTCAGCATTTCACCATTTCGCGAGTTAAGACAGCGAAAGCTTCTCAGCACCAATATCTTTTGATGTCCATTTCATTTCTTATTCACTTGAGCAGTGCTTTGGTCATTGGAGCAGTCTTTGAGATCTCTCAGTATTTTTGCAGGTATATAAAACTTTTGGAAGTAGGGTGATCTTCACTCAAGTAGTCTTTTGTAGGTTTGAACTTCGGGGAAGGAGTCATTGTGCGCTTGAGCAGTGTTTTGGTCACTCGAGCGGTGCTTTGGTCGCTCGAGTAGTCAGTGCATGTATCAGATCAGAGATAAGCCTCTTTTAATCACTTTTTCATCCTTTTCTCTCCCTAAACACTTCTAAACCTAAGTTTGAATGGTTACAGGACCACCAATAACCTCTCCCTTACGAGCACTACTAAAAGGGGATCATAAGTTTGAATGGTTGTAGGACCAACAACAACCTCTCCCTTCGGGGCACTACTAAAAGGAGATCATAAGTTCGAATGGTTGCAGGACCACCAACAAGCTTTTGAAGCAATGAATAGGGCACTTACCTCATTACATACTATGATTTCCCCACAACCTGGAAAGCCGTTACTATTACATCTTGCCTCCACCTCTCGATCTATCAGCACCCTGTTGGTACAAGACATAGGCGGTGCCAAAAAAACTAGTGTATTACATTAGTAGAAAGGTTAATGGTACAAAACTATGGTATGCCCCAATTGAAAGGCATTGTCTCGGTCTAATCTTTACCTTGTTGAAGTTACCATACTATTTTTTGGCACATTCGATATAGGTTGTCACCAAGAGTGACCCAGCTCACTACTTGCTAAGCAAACTGACACTTAATGGGAGAATGGGAGATGGCTATTGGCATTGGCAGAATATGACATCACGTGCATCATGCCGAGGGCCATTAAGAGTCAAGAACTTACGGGCTTGTTCGCGAAATTTCCATCTGGAGAACATGAGCCTAGCTGTGGTAACTCTACATGGCCAGGCTTATGCTTCAGTAGTGGAGGTTGACACATGCTTAACTAGTCAGGATGGTGAGAAGCTGCATCTGTCCTACAAGGTAGACTTTGAGTGCTCAAATAATGAGGCTGAATATGAGGCAATAATATTGGGATTGCGGCATAAAAGAAAGGCCTTCAGCAATTGAAGATTTTGGGGTGATTTCAAGCTAGCGGTAAAACAGACACTAAGTAACTTCCCCTTGAAGGAGCCACTCATAAACCATACCACAACATAGACCAGAGGCTCTTTACCTAGTTTGATGATATTCAAATCCAGCACACCTCTCATATACATAATCGCTTTCCCAATGCCTTGTCTACATTGGGGGAAAAACTAGATATCCTTGAAGATAGTATAACCATTGTCATTGAAAAGTGGACAACACCTGCAATAGTAACTGAGGGATACATAGAACAAGATGTTGAGGGATGGAAAGAGCACATAATTCAGCAATTGAAAATAGGCAAAGGGGTTCTCAAGGAAATAGAACTCGCACCATTTATAGTCCTCAAGTGACAGTTATACTTCCATGGCCCAAGTAATCTGTTAGCAAGGTGTGTCAACAAACAAGAGCCAACTTACAGACTTTAGCAGATTCATGCCAGGTATTGCAGAGATGGAGACATCAGCCCATATAGACGCATATAAAGACAGGGTTACTACTGGGAAAAAGAAAGCACTGACTTGCAAAGGCAATACAAAAAATGCCAATTCTGTCCCAAGAAAGAAGAAGCTCATTTCCTGAGTAGTGAGGAATGGAGGCAGCCATACATAGACTTCCTCAATGATATACTTCCTGAAAACCACGTTGATGCCATCAAAGTTAAGAGGTGAGCCACTCGCTTCTTTTAAATCAACGAAAATTGTATCGAAGAAGTTTTGAAGGGACACCCCTCATGTGTCTGGCCAAGGATGAAGCCAACGAAGTACTAAAGGAAGCTTACAAAGTGGAACATCAAAGGGAACAACGATTGTATGAGCATCTTATTCACCTTGGCTATTATTGGCTAACGATGAAAGAAGATACCAAGATATATGTGAAGAGATGCCAATCATGTTACAAATTTGGAAACTTAATACATGCACTGGTAGTTAAACTGCACAACATCAAGATGCAATATCCATTCCATACTTGGGCATTTGATTTGATTAGACCAATTGCTCAAAAGTCGAAAGGTCACCGATGGATACTTGCAGCAACACAAGTCAGTACCAAGTGGGTGGAAGCCATACCCATGAAAAGATAATGGTAGAGGAGTGGCCAACTTCATTCAAGAAAATATCATTTGTAGGTTCGGCATACCTAACGTGATACTATTTGACAACATAATTCCTTTTGTGAATTGGCATGTTATTAGATTAGGCATCACAAGTCCACTACTTACTACTACCAAGGGAATAGACAAGTCGAAGCAACTAACAAGACCCTTATACAGATTTGGAGTACGATGATAGATGAGGCTGAGGGCATGTATTCTGAACAAATTTCCACAACACTTTGGGCATACAAAACATGTCATGACCCAAACCCACCCTTAAAGGTTAGCATCATAACCGGCCAGTAATCATGAGATTACCTACGGCCTCAGACAAAAATTCAAAACATAATTATGTATAAGGGGCCAGAAGCGGAAGCAGAATAATAAAATTGTCCAACAAGCTATGCATATATGGCACAAACAAAAACATCTTGTACATTTATAACTCACATCCATACAAACATTGATTATACATTAATTTCAAACTGCATGCTCAAGACTTATACATAAGAATACAATTCATCAACTTACAAACTTAAGCTCTTGGAAACAAAAGATAGTCAAGCATGGCCAACAAAAACAAAAGACAAAAGGCTCATCTGAGAGGCACTCATTGGCTGACTTCACAAAACACAAGGTAATCTTCAAATATCTCTAAGGCTAAACATTCCACTGCTCACCTATATAAATATATATAAGAGTGAGCTAGAGCTATTGAATAATATTAAAGTAAAGTGGTTACGTGAATGAGTTCTATTACTTAAAGATAATCGTTTTCATGTCACTTCCTTACATAACAGAATGACCTCTGGTCCAACATAAACAGATGTACAAAGTAGAACAAATCATAACTTGATAGAACAACCTTGGGTTCAATTGCTTACAACTGTATAATGACCATTTCGTCAACATATAACAGATATCTCAGACTTTTCAGATGATCAGAATGATCTTGGGTCTATCTTATTAGATACACACTTGGGTCCATTTCACATATTTGTACTTAATCAATCCTATTAACTGATATCATGTTGAACGAATAGATAGAAGCTCATTCATAATTACAAAATCATAAGTTCATAAAAACTTACCTCAATGGAAACATTTAGAAATAGCATATATGAAGATATATTTACTAAGATATTACTTACAGTGATTAGATTGTTGTCACGTCTTCGTGAATCAACCTACACAACACATAACACATACACACATTGATGTACATTGCTTAAACGAATCATTTCTTTCTTAACCAATTCCTTTAAGTCCTTTCTAGCTTATTAATTCATTCATGAGGCTTAATTTATGCCTAAGAATGCTCGAAAGAAATGGAAATGCAAATATGAACATAATTCAATTTTTAAAGTTATGTTGGAACAGGGCAGTTTGCTCGTGCGCACAATTGGTCACTAGAGTGAACTACTCGATCTGCAAAGGTACTGGATGCACAAAATCTAGGCTCAACGGTCGCTCCAGCTAAATGTAGAATATACTGAGGTTGCTCGAGCAGACTGTTGGTCGCTTGAGCGGTCTGCAAACTTTTGCCAAACTACTGGATGCATGAAAAATGTGCTCGAGCGGTAACTTCACTGCTCGAGCAATGCGGTCGAAATCTAGGTTTTGAAATTAGAATTTTGAGCTTCAAGACTTAAGTCTAAAGTGTAAAACCTTGCATGGCTTGTACATAATCTTGCAAACACTTAGAAAAACATGATTATGTAACCAATTTCAAACCCTCAACTCAAAACTTCATGATTTCTTCAAAATTGAACTCAAATCTTCATGTATGCAGAAATCATTTTCAAATTCTTTTTTATAACTCTCAAAACATGAAATTAAGCCATAAAACTCTTCAAATCAAGGATGCATGTATGATACAACTTCAAATTTCAACATACATAGCAAAAATCATAATTAAAATGATGAAACTCTTCATGTTGATACATGCATGTATGTTTTATCTTCAATTTGATCATCTTAAGCTATTTCTTGTGTTTAATCTCAAATTCTTCTTGAATTCATATGATAGGTGACTTAAATTCATGAATTAAGGTTGAATTCAATACTTAGAGCCTTGAATTAGGCTTGTTCTAGCAAAAACTTGAGATCCTCTCCTTAGTTCTTCAGTCTTCTAACAAATTCTTCATGCTCAAGCCTTTTCTCTCTCTAAAATTGAACTCTTTCTCTCTCTCTCTCTCTCTCTCTCTCTCTCTCTTTCACTAAAATGTTCTCCAACAGATTTGAGCCCAAAACCATTAATGGGTGATGATTGAGACCCCCTCTAATCGCCACCCTCACACACACGTGGCGGGTGGTGATTGGAGAAGAAGGAAAAAAAAAAGAGAGTGGCCAATCAGGTGAAGAGGGGGTCAAGGGGGTGGGGAAAAAAGGGGGTCCAAGTCATTATTCACCATTAATTTACCTTTTCATAACTCATATATATACATGTGATTAGCTTAGGATGCTAATTAAGGATTAGGCTTACTAATTAGGACTTAAGTTTAATTAAACAAAACTTAATTTACAAACTAAATCAAATTTTAATCAAACTGTCCAAAAGGTTCTAAAAATTATGCTATGCTGATTTAACTCATCAATTTCAGTTTTTGACGTCATTAAGGCTTTCAATTTCAGATTCAATACAAAAATCATAACCAATATTTCACAAATCAAACAAATACACAAATTAATCACAAGGCACATAAGCACATTTCAAAATTATATATATATATATTTTACGTGATAGGGTTATCACAGAACATCCAAGAGAAAATTGACTCAAGCAACCCCGTTCTCCTTGGTGTGTAGATCTGAAGTAGTTTTGCCAGTTTAGTTAGTAGTACCCTCGGCAAGAATGGCCTTATCAGCACACTAAGTTCCAGATTCAAGGGAAATTGACATAGAAGTGGCTGAAAAAGAAGGGGTCGAGCCTCGTGAGTTATGGAAAAATACCACAAATCTATAACCCGTGTTTATAACTAATCTATATAGAATAAAGAATTCAAGGGAGCGGATCTTGTCTGGAAGACAGTTGATGTAATCATGTGGGTGCAACTAATCCCTAAGTTCTCACCTAAATGGGAAGGCCCTTACAATGTGACCGAGGCAAGTAGCAGCGGTTATTACAAGTTGGTGAGGGTTTGCGATGGATTCAAGACTAGTCATGTGAATGCTAAGTATATAAAGGAGTACTTTCCTTAGCCTTTTGTTCAATTAGAGTAGTTAAAGTATTTATTTTCGATTAGTTCTCCGGGCTTGTTATGAGAAAAGTTGTTCATACTTAGTAAAAATTTGAGTAGATGTATTCTATTTTGTTGCTCAGACTTTGTTATTTGACAAAATTTGTTTATGTCAAGAGATTTGTGTACTTTCCTTTCTGTATTGAGTTGTTCAAGCAAAAGAAAATAGTGGAATGATTTTCATAAATACTACCAAAACATCCATACTTTTCATTAAAAAAGTTGAACTTCCAGAGCATGATCATAGTGATTGAAAGGAAGTTACCACAAAGAAAAGAAAATAACCGAAGTGTGACGACCCCGCCACATAAAATATTTTACTTTTAATTAAGCAAGGTGATTTAGATTTTAATTAATTATTATTCTGATTTAATTGTGGAATTGATGAACAATATTGGGGTTGATTCGTATATAGTTTTATAAAAGAGCTATTTTGGAATTAGAAATTAAAAGTCGGCTTAAGAAGGTGAAATTGACAAATTGAAATATTTTAATTTCGAGTATCGGACCATATAGGAGTTTAATTAAATATTCAATTCAGTTTAGTAAAATTGAGATTTTATTAATTGGGTCCGAATTGGAGTTGATCAAGTTATGAAGATTGAAAATTGAGATTATTATGAATTAAATTCATTTATGAAGTGTTGAATTGAATATGTAATTTATTGATGGAGATTTTAAGTTTGCTCAGAAATTGAAGGCTTTGCTGATGTGAGAAATCAAAATTGATAATGGAAATAGGTTTAATTTAATATTTGGAACCTTTTTGGAGTTTGATTAAAAATCTAATTCAGACTTATAATTTAAATATAATAAATAGGGCCTTAATGGAAGTCAATTGGACTGATTAAGATTAAGAAGTGATTAATTAAGCTAATGTATAATTAGTGTGCTAAACTAATCCTAATATACATCACCACATGGATTAATTGAAGATGGACAAGTGTCCCACCATTTTCATATATATATATATATATATAAAGGAAAAGGAAAATAAAGTGGAATAAAGAAATGGGTGTAGTACACTGAAGCTATATATCATCTATGTTTTTGTTTTTTGCTAGAACAAGAACAGCCCAGTGTGTGTGTGTGTGAGAGAGAGAGAGAGAGAGAGAGAGAGAGAGAGTTCAATTCTTTAGAACTTACTGGAAATTTTGAAGAAAAACTAAGGGAGCTAGGAGAAGTGAAGAAGTTGTCAAGAATACACCAAAATGAAGATTGAAGGTAAGGATTTCAAGCTTGAATTTTGTAGAATCCATGTATTACACTTGAATTAAAGATGAGTTTGGGTTTAATTTCATATAATTTGGAAGAAATTAGAAAACAAAGATGAAGAAATTAAGGTAGGTTCATGGTTATGGAAATTTAATATTTTGGGTTTGATGATGTAGTCTTGCATGAAATTAAGCATCATTGTTACATGTATGGGCAAATTCTACAAGTTTAATACTCTAACTAAACATGTATCGTAGGATTTCAAGGTTTTGAGATTTTAATTCATGTTTAAAAGGTTTATGGATTTGAATTTGGGTTTGATATGAAGAAAATTAATAATAATCCAAATTAAAGCTATTTTAATTAAAATTATTTAGTTTTGATCTTAATTATATACATTCAAAGTTTCATAACTCCAATTTCATGATTTAAAGGAAAATAGAAAAGAGTTAAGAATCAATTTCATATAATTTTAAAAAAATATTGTAAAAGGGTAAAGGAATTGAATTAAATTCAAATTGTAGAAATTAAATTTGAATTGAGAATTTTGTGGGTTTGATTTTTGTTGTCTTGCATAAATTAGAATTTTAATTGCACATGCATCATGAAATTCAAGAAGATTTAAAGAATTGATTTCACATTCTGAAGAGAAAAAGGAAAAGTTTTGTAAAGACAAGTTTATAGAAATTTGGAGTTTAATCTTGAATTAAAAGAGTTGGATGCAAATGGTTAGAAATCAATCATCTTTTCTTGATTGTTAAAAGAGATTATATGGTTTTAACAAAGTTGTGCAAGACACCAAGTATTGAATTGGAATCTGGAAGCTTAACTTTTTAACTTTGAAAACCCAGAATTTTTACAGATCGCTCGAGTGACCAAATGATGGCTCGAGCGAACATTATGAGTTCCCAGTATTTTTACAGAGCTTTGCAAACCGCTAGAGCGACCAAAGGTGCGCTGGAGCGAAGACCCTATTTTCAGCAATTTTGGCTAACTCTTCTAAGTGCCTACCTACATCCTTATGACATTCTAAGTATTCTTAGGCACCAATTGGACTCGCATAGTCATGGAATAAGCTAGAAATGCATAAAGAGAGTTGAATTAAAATGAAATGAATATTGAATGGTGCTTCTATTGTGTTTTTGTTATGCGATTTGTATAAGTGGACATCCGAGGCCTTATATCAACTTCGCCCACTGTGAGTAGCAACTTCATAAAGATATATTCAAATTATATTTATTTTCGAGATGATTACTGTTTTCGAAATTGTTATGTGATTGATTGAATGGTTTATTGAAAATTTATTTTGTAATGATAAATGAAGTTCACTTTCGAAATGTATTCGTAGCATCCTTTAGTAAGGCCCTTGCTTGGAGGAAATTATACCACGGCCATTGATTATAGGCCTTTGCCTAGGGGAAACAATACCAACGCTATTGGATTGATTGAAACACAGAGATCTCTAGTGTTAGATCCATTGTGGTCCATTGGATAATTGATTGACCCATCGTGGTCCATTGTATGACCCTTGTGGTCCATTGTTATTGAAATATTGTTACTTTATTGGATGTACCACATAAATTGTCATTGAATGAGTATTGCTATTAGGATAACATGGATCATTGAGAATTGAATTGAAATCGGAATTGTATTTAAAATACTATCGAACAATAGTTTCTACTACTGCAAAGGATTGATATGATGGCTAATCGAATTGTTTTGCCTATTGAAATGGATTGTTTCATAAAAAGAAATATATGTTTTGATATGAGATTTGATATGGAAAATGTTTTGTTATAAATTTCATATAATATGGCAAATGCCTTATTTTGAAAATGATTTAAGATTCATTTCGAAATTGTAAGACAGGTTTTTTGTACTATCGTTGAACTTCATTCGTTTAACCTCTTTATTCTGTTATTACTCGCTCGGCTTTAGCTCACTATTTATATGTATATGTAGGTGAGAAAACAGAGCAACAAGGATAAAGAGAGTCTCGGAGTCTACCCGTGTCAGCCTTTCCTGAATGGAGCAAGTTAGGCTCGATTAGAGCCATGAAAATCAGCCCCTTAGCTTTGTCAAAGTTTGGTATTTTGTTGAGTCTTAAATGTATATGTGTGTAAGATATATAAGATTTGTACATGTAAATAAATTATAACTGTATCATGTAGGAACAAGCTCAATGGACATTATTGTTTTTGTTTTGCTTCTGCTTTAGATCCGGATATGATTTTAAATATTTTGAAATTCTATCTTTCAGGCCGAAGGTAATCTAGGATTACTGGCCGTTCATGATGGAACTTCTTAAACAGAACTTCTTTGAATGAAGTGTGATTGATACACTAAGTGAATAATCTTAAACTGAACTTCTTTGAATGAACCGTACATCCAATATTGCCCGGCTGCGCCGACTTCAAATAAATCGTACATACAATATCGTGCATGTATGAGAAAGAAATTTGGTAGGTACAGTGCAATACAATGCATGATGTTTAAGGAATGCAATAAACAAGCATAGCGGCACTTTAGAAAGAACCTCATGGGGTGAGTGGCGATGAACCGCTTTACTCTGACGGGGATTTCCCCTTGTGTTCTTCAAACACTTACCTTCAACTCACAGTATAAAGGCTCTGAAATGCTGACAAGAATTCTTCACGTAGAATACTTTGGATGGCACTTTTCTGCCTGACCATATTCACAACTTTCCCTATTCTCCAACGGGGTGACAGACTAGGTTGGTTTAGTATCCAGAATTGAGGCGCGCATACGCTATCTCAACCTATAGGGCTTCCATACAGATTTCAAGCTGGGGACACGCCTCTGGGTATTTAGACTAGACTTTAGTCTCGGAAATCCCGAACCTTTGCGTCCTAGGCAACAGCCATTCGAACTCTAGTTTCCACCGTTGTAGTTGGTCTCCTAGGAACTCATTGCGAACACAGCCAAGATGCCTCTGGCAGGGAATGGTACTCAGGGAGAGCACTTTTGATCGCCATTCTGGCTTGAAGCAGACTTGATCTTGAGCTTGAGGTAGAGGCACACTCATACTTCGGAGCATTGGCAAGACCTGAAGAGGTACACACGGAATGCAATCTCGGAACTTACTGAAGTTGAAAAAAACTCAGATACCGGACATTTTCCTCTTTTGTTTTGCTTTGCAGTCTGGAACCTATATAGCTTCAGATAGGTCCTGGTTTTACTGTTGCGCATGACCTGGGTTGAACCCTGCGATTTTATGAAAGAACGAATCTTGTTTTGTATAGATGTGGAGAACGACACGGCACTCAGAGCGCAAAACGATTTTATTTTTGAAATTAGGAGATGAGTTCTTGACCGGGGTATTGAGCCTATGACTAAACACAACGCACTATGACTCAACAACGGAAAACAAAAGGTAAACAACCTAAACACATCGAGTAACACTCGAAACGACTCAAAACAAGAATCGAGATAAAACAAAAAGACACGACACTCAGACGTACATAGGGAGCCTGTTTCTCTGGGTATTGTTTCCCACCCTTTCTCATTTGTGATTCTCACATCACTCGGCCCTCAGGCTCTGTTTTTTTTTTCTAAAAAAGTCATTTTCCTCACTTTTTCTCTCTGCGCACATCTCTCTATTTTTCAATCTCTCATTTTTTATCCCTCCCCTGGGTGGTTGATGGATAAACAAGAAGTTGCGGGCTCTTGCCCCTAGCATTCTGCTAGATTCTCTTTCTTCTGCTCACAACAGTGAACTTCCCCACAGAGGGGTTGTGATGCGGCTGGATGTGCAGTAGATCTGCAATTGACATTGGTTGACGATGCTCTACTGGGGAGTTTGGACGTGATTAGATCTATCCAAATGAGGCAATGGAATATCCTGCTCCATTCCAGTTCATGCTTCGCACTTAGCTTGATACCTCGCTGCTTGGAGGATGAGAGAACTTTCGGCATTTTGCTGTTAGTTTCTGTTATGCCCCTTTTCTGGCAGATACGGTGCCCTTTCTAGCAAGTATGTTGACAATGAGGAACAGACAGAACACCTGACTTAACTTTGCCCCTAGTTCATTATTTTGACCATTTTTTTGTTTTTGACGTTCTGCTAAAACCATTTTGACCAACATGAGAGTTAGATTAACATGCCTGTTCAATTTTCTGATTTAAAATCATGCAAGTTAGGTTATGAGCACTGAAAATTTTCCTTTTTGGGTCTAAGAAAATGGTCCAATTTTGAAAAAACGGAATAATTTTCCAGAGAATCAGTCAACCTTAGTAAAAATTCTCAAAAATTATTTT
Organism: Camellia sinensis; assembly: GCF_004153795.1. Lineage (NCBI taxonomy): Eukaryota > Viridiplantae > Streptophyta > Magnoliopsida > Ericales > Theaceae > Camellia > Camellia sinensis. The sequence continues at coordinate 1,730,305 of NW_021025260.1, forward strand.
TGCAAACGGCCACTACTCATCGAGCACAGAACCTACGCTTGAGATGCACAACCTCAGATCCAAAACAAAGGAAAATTGTCCCTTGTCTAAATGGCACGGCGTGGCAACGGAAAGTTGCCCCTTGTTTGAATAGTACCGCGGCATACCGTACCCAGTTCTCAAGGTGACGATTATAATCGAACTCTCAGATACAGAGAAGGAAAAGATGATCAAAACCATTACATGGACACACTTGATTTGGAAGTGTTTGTGGCTGGACTTCAGGATGAAGTTGCCTACGTATCCCAAACATGGGAATCAAGCCCATTACAATAGTTCTGATAAGGTACACTCGGGTATTAACCTCTCCTTTTGCACTCTAACTTTTGTCAAGGCCGCCCTTTCTAGGTTTTCAACCTTGCGAGCTTTGTTTTTCTTTTTTTTTTTCTTTTCATTTTCTTCATTTTCTTCTTTCTTTGCATTTTTTCTTGCTCTAACTTTGCCTAGGTCGCCCTTCTGGGTTTTCGACCCAGCGAGCCTCTCAAGGGTAAAAGTGTAGCTTTGTCTATGTTGATTGATTTGAGATCTCGAAGTCATCTGAATCTAGGAGAATGGCTGTTGTTCGCTATAATGTAGAAGTCCATCCAATGGGGTGAATTTGCCCCTAGTGTTGTGGATAGGAACTTGGTTGTCCTTCAGCAATACTTTCTTCTTCCTCCCTTTTGGGATTTGGCTTTCTTGCCAATCTTCATTGGTTTGCAGAATGATCCATCTTTGGCTCTTCGAGCATGTCTATATTTTTTGGTGCCCCTAGTTCGAGGGGTGCTTCTGATCTAGCTTTGCAAGCTTCTTTTGATGACATCTGATTTTCTCGTTCTGACTTTCTTGCCCCTAGTTCATGGCTGCTTCAAATCTGGCCACACGGGCCTCACATTGTGTTGACCGTTGAACATTCTGAATCAAGTTCAAGGTTTGAAGGCAAAAGGGGTCGAGTTCGAGGCTGAGAGCGATCCTAAGCTGCACAATCTCAAGAGCGATTCCACATAGGTCTTCGTAGGATCGCGCAAAATATTTTTTGAAATCTTTTAAGAAAGCGACTAATCCCTCGCGCTGAAGATAGTGTAGAACCAGTCTAGATCAAGCTAGGATCCTTCTCAGTACTCACATTAACAAACATGATCTCAATCATTAAGGACTTAGCATGCCTCTCTTTCTCTCAATTGATCAATTTTTGCAAAACCCGAGGAATTCCTTCCTCTTCATTTTCACCATAATATTGAAAAATTTTGAAAAAAAACTTAGGTCAATGCAATGATTTCAAGGCACAAAAAAACAAAGCAGGTGAAAAGCACTGCTGTTTCATTCAAACTTGTTGGCACAACAGGCTCAAAATAGCGACATGCACAAAAACACGGTAGCCATAGCTGTTTCGTTCAGATTTCTTGGTTGCAACTGTCTTTGCAGCAGAAACAGACTCAAAAGAAAGGGAAAAGACAATCATAAAACAAAATAATGATGTCCGAGGTAACAACCCTAGAATCATTTGACTCCTATACAACAGGACTGACTCGATATAACAAGACAGACCCCAAACATAAGACTGACTCAAAACAAAGAGACAGACTCAAAACAACAAAGCAAAAACTGACTCAATACCCAAGTCAGATAGTACAAGATTTAGCATTCGCAAATGCTCAAAATAGTGCGTGCCAAACGCCACATCTGAAATAAATCGAGCGTCGCCCGCAAGTGGTCCAACCCCTGATCACATACTTACATTATCCTCGAAATCCATCAACCCGGTGATGGTAGACTTCGTTGAGCTTGGCAGGAGGATGACCTCGTTGTCAAACAGATCCTGCACTTCATGGCGAAGTCAGAAACAATTGTCGGTGGCGTGAGAAGTCTGTTAATGGTACGCGCAATACTGGGTAGCATCATGACCAGCTGGAAGACGACTAGGGAGAGGCCGAGGCTCGAGGGGTTTGAGATGTCCCTTTTCGGCAAGGATCTAAAGCGCCTTGGACAAAGGCATGTAGAGGGCATGGAATACCCTGCGCCCTCGGGGCAGATACTTCGAAGTTTGTGAACTTTTGCTGGACGCACTAGCGAAGGGGTCAGCAGGTGCTGCTTTGGCTTTCTGCTCTTTTCCAGGTGCAGGATTAGGGTTGGGAGGAACGGTTCTGGTATGACTGTCCCTATCTCGATTTTTCCCTTGGCTTGAACTGCTCTCGGTCTGAGTGGGGAAGATATCATCCATAATTTTTACAGCAACAGCGAGCACCTGCTATTTAACAGTCCTGCGGCTTTCAAAGCCTCAATAGCCCACAGAAGTTGTTCATAAGGATCGGTGTCTTCCTTCATCTTATTCTTTCCACTGGCCTCTGCTTGGTGGAAGGTTTGGGTTACTTGATCAGGGTGGAGCCTTGTCGTTGTTGACATGTCATTGTCAGAGCTTAAGACAACTTCAGGTTGGCTGAGCTCAATTACAATTCGCCCTAGTAGCGGAGGCTCCTCCGGCATGAAGTTCCCGGCATATGATGTGGTTGGTGGCGGAGTCGACATCCCGTAGGCTAGGTTAGCCACAGATCTCTGAAAATCACCAATCATTCCCATCAACTCAAAAGTGGTGTGCTCACGAGCTTGGAAGAATTGGGGTTCCCAAATCGGATACGTAGCAGGTGACCTGGGTGGGTGTGGCACTTCGACGCTAGTTTCGCCCTGCAAGATGATTCCTTGGTTTAACGCGGCTGCCATAACCACAATTTCCTCTAAATTTTGTGTCATCATAAGTCCGCTGAACTAAACGGAGGTGATGTGACCAGTGATTGACGGATCAGAAGTCTGCCTTGCCTCAGTGAAGGAGAACACTGGCTATTCTGAACTTAATCTCTGAACTAAAAGAGAAAACATGCAGCATTTCAGCCCAATTTCATCAGAATTGACATAGGCATAGCTGAATAACTGTACTATACTACTGATCACTATTCCCCAAAATCACTGCCCCAAATCTGAATCTGATACCTGCAGATATAACTGATTCTCAAAATACTGATATTGATGCCCGCAGGCCTGATACCCAGACTTGCAGACTGATACGTGCATACCCTATAGAGATACACTCTAAAAGCACATAACCAGTAGATGAGAGCCAATACACCCCTATGTTGGGGTAGGGTTTCCCTGTCCTAGTTTCGTCAAGAACTAGGGTTTCACCATGCACACAGCGGTTTCACACAACCTATAATCGAGTAAGCAACCTGCCCTAGATTGGAATTGTCACTATGGATTCCGATATGCACTAGGTCGAATGGTCAAAGAGGGTGCCCCGGTAAAACCGGGGTTTATGTTGCCGTCATGGCAGAGCCTGCAACCAGTAAGCCTTATGGCACGCTTCTCAAAGCATGCCTCCGGCAAACTGCTCAGGAATAGCATACGGCAAACACGGTGTCCTAGGCGCACCAATGCAAATGCAATGCAAAGAAATACATAAGTGTAATCAAAACAAGATATCATGAGTTGGAGTCAAGTTCTCCAACTTCCCCAGCGGAGTCGCCAGAAACTGTGGACGCGCCCCGAGGACTTTATGCTCTTCCACAATTCGGACTCATTTGTGTTACGGTTCTTAATCTGATCTCACAACGTGCGATATGAGATTGATAAATCACCAAAGAGTCCAAATCCGGCAAATTGTTTTGGAAAACTGATTTTTAAGAAAAAAGTGCCAAACATGGACTGCTTTGCCAGATACAGAGTCGCCACCTAAATATTTTATTTTGGGAAATTTAGGAAACCCTGACTCGTTGCCTAAGGCCACGTGTCCGTCATCACCAAAGTTGCCTCGGCTCGAGAACTTGGGTACGATTGGAGAAGGTCATCTATGAGCACCCCCACTCGCCCGATCCGAAGATCGGCCTGTACTAAGCATGATATTGAGTTTTTAAAAACACATGCATTCTTATTCCGGTTATTAGCTAATCTTTACTACATTATGCGCACAGCAAAACAAGTATAGACTAGATCGCCTAATTTGGAACAAAGCATTGCATATCCGTTTGTTTGGAAATGGTTTGAGGTTTGCTACTTGCAAGTAGGCTAAAACACGAATTTTAACAAATTATTCCAATTCAAGCAATCCAACCTTCACCCACAAGCATTCAAGCAGTTATATCATATAAGCAATTAACCTCATGGCAAGCATGCTTTCATGGAAACACTCACATACATGCAAGATGCTAAAGCATAAACACTCACAGTATACTCCGAGCCAAAACAGAGAACATGTTAGTAATCAAATATATGATCCAAGTCCATGTTAAGATGGCTAATGCATCGCAGGCAAAATGCAACTAGAATAGGCTCGGCTAATCTAAAATGGCATATGAGATGCAACAATCGATGCATGTATTCAAGTTAGAATTGAAATACTATGCAATCAGTATGATGTGCCGAGCCCGATGCGTGCAATATGAATGAATGTATGCAAACATGCTATTATAAGTATGCTAATTGAAACATGCCCTAAAACTAACCAACAAAAACAGGTAAGTAAAAAGGAGAAAGAAATGGAGGTTGGAAGACATGCACACACGCACGCACACTTATTACGAGATTCGCCCTCTCGACGGAGGGTCCAAAAGAATAATACAAACCGAATAATTAATCAACTATCCTAGCTAATTAATTATTGCAAACTCCTTAATTAATTAACAAATTAATTACAAAAGGAGGTCGCCGCAGCTCCGCCTCAGAATGATTGAATCATGCATGCTCGATCGCCTCGCTCGGAAATCCGTTGCCATGCCACATGTTGCCTCTGTTTACACTATTTTTCTCCTCTAAAGACTGCATAAGTCCCAATTATGTTTCTGAACCACTCCCTGAGCACTGTGGGATGTCACCGGCCAGAAGTTAGGCCCACTGGCCTTTGAATAATGGTTATCGACCATTTGTAGGGCCATCG
>NW_021025260.1:1745184-1757222 GCF_004153795.1 Camellia sinensis
GGCGAAACCATCTTTTCCTAAGCCCACCTGAGGGTGGCAAAATCTGCATCTTTAAGCCTACTTGCGAGTAGCAAACCATCTTTCAAAAAAACAAACATGAACTGTTTTGTTCCAATTCAGACGATCCAGTCTGTACTTGTATGCTGTGCGCATCACATAGTAATTCTAGGCTAATAAACCAGAAAAGAGCACATGTGTTTTCAAAAACTCGATATCATGCTTAGTAGTGGCCGATCTTCCATCGGGCGAGCGGGGGTGCTCATGAAATGACCTTCCCCAATCGTACCCAAGTTCCCGGGCCGATGCAATTTTAGTGATGACGAACACGTGGCCTTAGGCACGAGTTAGGGTTTCCTAAATTTTCCCAAAACAAAATATTTAGGTGGCGACTCTGTATCTGGCAAAACAGTCCATGTTTGGCACTTCTTTCTAAAAATCTATTTTTCAAAACGATTTGCCAGATTCGGACTCTTTGAACAATTCATTGAAATCCATGTTTTAGCCTGCTTGCGAGTAGCAAACTTCAAACCATTTTCCAAACAAACGGATATACGATGTTTTGTTCCAACTTAGGCAATCCAGTCTATACTTGTATGCTGTGCGCATCACATAGTAATTCTAGGCTAATAAACCGGAAAAAGAGCACATGTGTTTTCAAAAACTCGATATCATGCTTAGTAGTGGCCGATCTTCGATCGGGCGAGCAGGGGTGCTCATGAAATGACCTTCCCCAATCGTACCCAAGTTCCCGAGCCGATGCAACTTTAGTGATGACGGACACGTGGCCTTAGGCACGAGTTAGGGTTTCCCAAATTCCCCCAAAACAAAATATTTAGGTGGCGACTCTATATCTGGCAAAGCAGTCCATGTTTGGCACTTCTTTCTAAAAATCTGTTTTTCAAAACGATTTGCCGGATTCGGACTCTTTGGTGATTTATCGGTCTCAAATTGCACTTTGCAAAATTAGATTCAGAACCGTGACATTTAAGTTCGAGCTGTAGTGAGCCCAATGAACAAAATAGGATTTCTCCTGGGACGTTCGGAGACGTCTACAGTTTCTGGCGACTTTGCTGGAGATTTAAAGAACTTGACTCGAACTCACGATATCTTGTTTTGATTACACTTATGTGTTTCTTTGCATTGCATTTGCATTGGTACGCCTAGGACACCGTGTTTGCCATATGCTATTCCTGAATGGTTTGTCAGAGGCTCGCTTTGAGAAGCGTGCCATAAGGCTGACCGGTTATGGGCTTTGCCACGATGGGAATACAAACCCCGGTTTTACCGAGGCAACCTTTTTGACCATTCGACCTAGTGCATATTCGGAATCCATAGTGACCATTCCAAGCTAGGACAGGTTGCTTACCCGATTGTAGGTTGTTTGAAACCGCTGTGTGCGTAGTGAAACCCTAGCTCCTGACAAAATAGGACAGGGAAACCCTACCTCTCCATATGGGTGTTTTTGGTTCTCACTTGCTTGCTATGTGCTTTTAGAGTGTGTCTCTACAGGAATACAATCAGTTTGCAAGTCTGGGTATCAAGCCTGCAGGCATCGGTATTTAAGAATTAGTTATATCTACGGGTATCATATTCAATTTTGGGGCAGTAATTTGGGGAACAGTGATCAGTGGTCAAATACAGTTATTCAGCTATGCTCATATCTGTTTTGGTGAAATCAGGCTGAGATCCTGTCTGTTTTCTTCTTTTGCAAGGTAGTCTGGGAACCATAGCTTCAGAAGGCTTCGATATCCCCCGTGTACATTGGACTTGTGCTGATAGACTTTGTCAGGTCAGAGATTCAGTTCAAGGGCAATTAGTGTTCCTTTGCCAGAGGCAGGGTAAAAGGGGCCAGTCAGGCACAGATCACCAGTTCAACAGTCCCCAGTTTCGCAGTCATTATCCACCTCGTCTGCGCACAGTTGGGCTGAGATATTTGCTTCCACCTCAGAAAGGGCATACACATTTGTTCAGTTAAATCCACACTTTATAGTCGGAACGGAGGAAATGATGCGTCAACTTCAAGAAAGTATGAAAGCCATGCAGCAGGATGCTGCCCATCAAGCTGAAGTGGCTGCATGCCAGGCCGAGGTCATGGCTCAACAGGCAAAGTTAATCGCCAGGCTACAACAGTAAATCGGAGCATCTGCTTCACACCAGGCTCCTTCTATACCAAGAGTCCCAATACCAAGGGAGATGGCGAATGTCCAGAATGTCCATGAGGATACAGACATCCCAACGGGGCCACCTCTGCCCCCGATTCCGCCTCAACTATCCAAGGCACCCACTCCTATCAATCTACCGGATTCCCCTTTCGAGTTCGAGGTGCACCCCACGACATTAAAAGTGAGCAAGCTTGAAAAGATGTTCAAGAAATCTCAAGGTGTGAAGTCCATTCCGGACATTGAGGATGGGTATACTGATGCAGCCGTGACGCTGCCAGACCGTTTTAAGATGCCACTTATCAACCGCTTCGATGGTTCTGAAGACCCAATGGTGCACCTCTACCTGTTTTCCGATATCTTGAGGCCAATGGGTTTGACCCCAGCCTAGAAGTTGTCTCTCTTCGGCCGAACCATGTCTGGGATAGCCGCAGTCTAGTATGCAAAATTGGAGAACTCTGTGAAACAGAACTGGAAAGAGATGGATGAGGCCTTCATCGCTTAATACTCTTATAACACACAGATTGAGGTGACAACTCGTGATCTCGAAGTCACCCGCCAAGAGCCAAAGGAGAGTTTCTCAGAGTTTGTGGTGAGATGGAGAGCAAAGGCCTCAATGATGACTACAAGGCTTTCCGAAAAAGACCAGATCAGGATGGTTGTGCGCAACCTCCAACCCAGGCTAATGCAAAAGATGATAGTCTTACCCTTCCTTACCTTTACTGACTTGCATGAGCTTGGGGTACAGATCGAGAACACTATGAAGTAGGGCCTCATTGACCAGGAGAAGGAGCAGCCAGGAGGGCGTTTTCCCGCAGTTCGAATGCGACCACCAATGGTGATGCAGCTGCAAGATCTTCTGAAGTGGGCATGGTCACCACCACCATATTAAAAATAGCTACCCCATTCACAGGTGCGTCCGAAAGTAGCTCACAAAAAACCAAATATCCACCTCGAGTCAAGAGGGTTTTTACCCCACTTTATATGCCTTTGTCAAAAGCTCTAGAGGTCTTACTCCGGAAAGGACATCTGAAACCGTTGGAACAACGGCCTTTACCTGATCCTATCCCTCCAAAGCATGACCAGACTAAGTACTGTGCCTACCATCAACAAACTGGTCATGACACTGACAGTTGCTTTCGCCTTCGCCATGATGTACATGATCTATTTGACAACAAGGTCATCATCGCACCAGCTCAGCAAAGTCTATCGCCACTGGATCAGTGAACTTGGGGGATAGCACGAATATGTGATTAGGGGATGAACCACCTGCGGGCAGCACTCAGTTTACTCCAGATGTGGCGTATGGCACGCACTGTTTTAAGCATTTGTGAATACTAGTTTTTTCACTTTCTGACTTAGGTATTGGGTCAGTTTTGTTGTTTTGTATCTAGTCAGTCTTTTTGTACTGAGTCAGTTGGGTTTGTCTTGTTGTACCGAGTCAGTCATGTTTTGTTGGAATCGGGTGATTTCGGGGGTGTTACCTCGGACATCACTTGCTTGTTTTGTGTTTGACTTTTTGCTTTCTTTTGAGTCTCTTTCTGCCTTGGAGCCAGTTAGGCCAACAGATCTGAATGAGACAGTAGTGGTTTTTCATGCTTTTGTACTCGTTTCTGCTTTGAGCCTGTTGTGCCAGCAAACTTGAATGAAACGGCAGTACTTTTCACCTGTTTTTCTGCGCCTTTAAGTCATTACATTAACCTGAGCTTTTCAAAACTTTTTGAACATCGTGATGAAAACAAAGAGGAAGGAATTCCTCGAGATTTGCAAAAAATTTGATCAATTGAGAGAAAGAGAGGCATGCTAAGCCCTTAACAATTGAGATCATGTTTGTTAATCTGAGTACTGAGAAGGATCCTGGCTTGATCCAGATTGGTTTTGCATTGTCTTCGACGCGAGCGATTAGTCACTTTCTTACAAGCTTTCAAAAAATGTTTTGCGTGGTTCTACGAAGACCTGTGTGGAATCGTTCTTGAGATTGTACAGCTTAGGATCGCTCTCAGCCTCGAGACTCAACCCCTTTTGCTTCCAAACCTTGAACCTTAATTCAGAATGTTCAACGGTCAACCACAATGTAAGGCTCGTGTGGCCGGATCAGAAGCAACCCATGAACTAGGGGTGAGAATATCAAATGTGATCAACGGAAGCTTGCGAAGCTAGATCAAAAGCAGCCCTTGAACTAAGGGCAAAAATGTCAAAGGTGCTCGAAGAGCCAAAAAAATTAGCATGTTTCTCAAGCTAACAAACATCAGCAAGAATGCCAAATCCCAGAAGGGAGGAAAGAAGAATGTATTGCTGAAGGATAACCGAGTTCCTATCCACAACACTAGGGGCAAATTCAACCCCCCATTGGATAGACTCCTGCATCATCAGCGAACAACAGCCATTCTCCTAGATTCAAATGACTTTAGGATCTCAAAACCATTTGACATGGACAGAGCTACATGTTTACCCTTGGGAGGCTCGTTGGGCCGAAAACTTGGAAGGGCGACCCAGACAAAAGTTAAAGCAAGAAAAAGAACAAAAAGAAAAGAAAAATGCAAAGAATGAAAAAAAAGAAAAAAAAAAGAAAAATGAAGAAAATGAAAGGAAACGATGAAAAAGAAAAAGTAGAAAAGAAATGAAAAGAAAAGAAGAACATAGCTCGCAAGGTTGAAAACCCGAAAGGGTGGCCTTGGCAAAAGTTACAGCATAAAAGGTGAGCGTTAATACACGAGTGTACCTTAACCCCGAACTACGTAAGGCTTGATTCCCATCTTTGGGATACGTAGGCAACTTCATTCTGAAGTCTAGCCGTAAAACACTTCAAATTCGATTGTGTCCGTGTGATGGTTCTGGTCATCTTTGTCTTCTCTGTATCCGAGAATTCGTTTGTAATTGTCACTGTGAGGACTGGTTGCCATGTGCTGCGGCGCTATTCAGACTAGGGGCAACTTTCCGTTGCCATACAGTGTGCTGCGGTGCTATTCAAACAAGGGGCAACTTTCTGTTGCCGAGCAGTGTCCTACAGACAAGGGGCAATTTTCTATTATTTTTGGATCTGAGGTTGTGCATCTCAAGAGTCAATTCCACGTTGGTCAAGCAGTGGCCATTTGCAAAAAATAGTTTTTGAGAATTTTTACTGAGGTTGACTAATTCTCCCGAAAATTATTCCTTTTTTCCAAAAATGGACCATTTTCTTAGACCCAAAAAAGAAAAATTTGCAGTGCTCATAACCTAACTTGCAGGATTTTAAATCAGAAAATCAAACAAGCATGTTAATCTAACTCTCATGTTGGTCAAAATTGTTTTAGCAGAGCGTCAAAAACAAAAAATGGTCAAGATAATGAACTAGGGGCAAAGTTAAGTCAGGTGTTCTGTCTTTTCCCCATTGTCAACATACTTGCCAGAAAGGGCATCGTATCTGCCAGAAAAGGGCACAACAGAAACTAACAGCAAAATGCCAAAAGTTCTCTCATCCTCCAAACAGTGAGGTATCAAGCTAAGTGAGAAGCACGAACTGGAATAGAGTAGGATATTTCATTCCCTCATCTAGACAGATCTAATCACGTCAAAACTCCCCAGTAGAGCATCGTCAACCAATGTCGATTGTAGATCTGCTGCACATCCAACCGCATCACAACCCCTCTGTGGGGAAGTTCACTGTTGTGAGCTAAAGAAAGAGAATCTAGCAGAATGCTAGGGGCAAGAGCCCGTAACTTCTTGTTTATCCATCAACCACCCAGGGGAGGGATAAAAAATGAGAGATTGAAGAATAGAGAGATGTGCGCTGAGAGAAAAAGTGAGGAAAAGGGCTTTTTCAAAAAAAAAAAAAAAAAAACAGAGCCTGAGGGCCGAGTGTTGTGAGAATCACAAATGAGAAAGGATGGGAAACAATACCCAGAGAAACAGGCTCCCTGTGCACGTCTGAGTGTCGTGTCTTTTTGTTTTATCTTGATTCTTTTTTTGAGTCGTTTCTAGTGTTACTTGATGTGTTTAGGTTGTTTATGTTTTGTTTTTCATTGTTGAGTCGTAGTGCGCTGTGTTCAGTCGTAGGCTCAATACCCCGGTCAAGAACTCATCTCTCAATTTCAAAAATAAAATCATTTTGCGCTCCGAGTGCCGTGCTGTTCTCTACATCCATGCGAAACAAGATTCGTTCTTTCATAAAACCCCAGGGTTCAACCCAGGTCATACGCAAACAGTAAAACCAGGACCTATCTGAATCTATATAGGTTCCAGAGTGCAAAGCAAAAGAAAAGAGGAAAATGTCGGGTATCTGAGTTTGTTTCAACTTCAGTAAGTTCTGAGATTACATTCTGTGTGTACCTCTTCAGGTCTTACCAAATGCTCCGAAGTATGAGTGTGCCCCTACCTCAAGCTCAAGATCAAGTCTGCTTCAAGCCAAAATGGTGATCAAAAGTGCTCTCCCTGAGTACCATTCCTTGCCAGAGGCTTCTTGGCTATGTTCGCAATGAGTTCCTAAGAGACCAACTGCGACGGTGGAAACTAGAGTTCGAATGGCTGTTGCCTAGAGCGCAAAGGTTCGGGATTTCCGAGACTAAAGTCTGGTTTAAATACCCAGAGGCGTGTCCTCGGCTAGAAATCTGTATAGAAACCCCATAGGTCGAGATAGCGTGTATGCACCTCAATTCTGGATACTGAACCAACCTAGTCTGTCACCCCGTTGGAGAATAGGGAAAGTTGTGAATATGATCAGGAAGAAAGGCAGCATCCAAAGTGTTCTACGTGAAGAACCCTTGTCAGTATCAGAGCCTTTGTATTGTGAGTTGAAGGTAAGTGTTCGAAGAGCACGAAGGGAGATCCCCGTCAGAGTAGGGCAGTTCATCGCCACTCACCCCATGACGTGCTGTCTAAAGCGCCGCTAGGTCTATTTATTGCATTCCTTAAACATCATGCAATGTATTGCATTGTACCTATCAAGTTTCTTTCTCATTCATGCACGATATTGTATGTATGGTTCATTTGAAACTGGCACAACCAGGCGATATTGTATGTACGGTTCATTCAAAGAAGTTTCGTTTAAGGTCATTCAACTAAGTGTATCCATCACACTTCATTTACTTTTGTGTATCCATCACACCTGTTCACATAGTGCATCCATCACACCTTGTGTTCACCTTTTGTGTATCCATCACACTTCATTTACTTTTGTGTATCCATCACACTTGTTCACATAGTGCATCTATCACACCTGTTCACATAGTGCATCTATCACACTTTGTGTTGACCTTTTGTGTATCCATCATACTCTGTTCACATAGTGCATCTATCACACTTTGTGTTCACTTTTAGTGTATCTATCATACCCTGTTCACATAGTGCATCTATCACACTTTGTGTTCACCTTTTGTGTATCCATCACACATGTTCACATAGTGCATCTATCACACTTTGTGTTCAATTTTAGTGTATCTATCATACTCTGTTCACATAGTGCATCTATCACACTTTGTGTTCACTTTTAGTGTATCTATCACACCCCGTTCACATAGTGCATCTATCACACTTTGTGTTCACCTTTTGTGTATCCATCACACCTGTTCACATAGTGCATCTATCACACTTTGTATTCACCTTTTGTGTATCCATTATACTCTGTTCACATAGTGCATCTATCACACTTTGTGTTCACTTTTAGTGTATCTATCGTACCTTGTTCACATAGTGCATCTATCACACTTTGTGTTCACTTTTAGTGTATCTATCATACTCTGTTCACATAGTGCATCTATCACACTTTGTGTTCATTTTTAGTGTATCTAACATACTCTGTTCACATAGTGCATTTATCACACTTTGTGTTTGCCTTTTGTGTATCCATCACACTTCATTTACTTTTGTGTATCCATCACACATGTTCACATAGTGCATCTATCACACTTTGTGTTCACCTTTTGTGTATCTATCACACCTGTTCACATAGTGCATCTATCATACTTTGTGTTCACCTTTTGTGTATCCATCATACTCTGTTCACATAGTGCGTCTATCACACTTTGTGTTCACTTTTAGTGTATCTATCATACCTTGTTCACATAGTGCATCTATCACACTTTGTGTTCACCTTTAGTGTATCTATCACACTTCATTCACCTTTATGTATCTATCGCACATGTTCGTGAGAATTGCATAATTCTCTTTCATTCTTACTGCATGAAATGTAGTTTGATTTGCATGGCATTCTTGCTTAAAACTGTTGCATTTATTTATTTGCTTCATTACAGCTCGTTTCGCAAAATCATGAGTTATGTTCGACTTTGTGCATGTCGTTTTGCATTTTGCCCCTGCCTGCGGGCACATCTCTTGCTTATCTCGCCTGCTTGTCTAAGTCTTCGGCCTTGTCAAAAATGGGTCGTCTCTGGGCTTTAACATTCACTCCCGTCACTTATAACTTTCGAGTTCTGTCAAAGAGGGGCAACCGTAGACACCCCATTTTTGACTGACCTTAAGACTCAGAAGTCATCGATTGAGCGCTCGGCGATTGCGCATGTTGTGCTCGTTTTGAAGTTTCAGAATTTGACGAAGAGCCTTGCCTCCGAGCCTCAGAACCTTTTGTGCTTTGCCTCGGTTTGTGAACCAGCTCTTGTTTTCTCTTCCCGAAGGGAGGGAGAGGTCTCATAGACCATCTCTCAGTGGTCGTAGGCCACTTTTCCCGTTTGGAGACTAGTTTCTGATTTTCGAAGTCGTCGGTCGTGCGCCTCGGTTCGGGACCGCTTAACTTTCTCCGTTTGGCATGGTTTTTGGCACACAACTTGCTTTCTCTCTCTAGAGGGACACTGTGGCCTGGGAGACCACCTTTGTGGTTGTACGCCACTTTCGATGCTTAACAGCCTGTTTTTGGGGCACCCGGCTGCGCGTTTTGACCGCCGAACCCTCATTTTGCATCCGTCCTGGTTCATTTTTGGCATGGACCTTGTTTTCATTGTTTCGGAGGTGGTACAAAGGTGGAAGACCGCCTTTTCTCCTTGGAGACCACTTTTCTCCCGCCAACCGATTTTCTTATCAAGAAGCTAGTCTCCTTGATTTTTGCGCCACAATTGCTGGTCTCCCACCATACCACTAGCTTGCATTCAATGTGGAGACCATCAAATGGGGCTGCCGACCACCTTTCATTGAGTTAAACCTTCTGAGCTGGTCGGCCGACCAAGGGAAGTGGTCAGTCGACCACCTGAGCTGGTCGGCCGACCAAGGGAAGTGGTCAGTCGACCACCTGAGCTGGTCGGTCTGTTCCCTCCAATTTTGTCTCTGTGAGTTGTTGCCAGTTGTGCCAGTTGGAAGCCACAAACTGTATCCTCCATACGTGTATGGAGGATTTGCACCCTTGTTTTAGCTTCTTGACGAAGCTTGAACCTTTGCTCTACCTTCTTGAGGAAGCTTGAACCTTGTTTTAACTTCTTGAGGAAGCTTGAACCTTTGCTCTAGCTTCTTGAGGAAGCTTGAACCTTGTTTTAGCTTCTTAAGGATGCTTGAACCTTTGCTCTAGCTTCTTGAGGAAGCTTGAACCATTGCTCTAGCTTCTAGAGGAAGCTTGAACCTTTGCTCCTCTATAAGAGAGGCCCTCATCTTCCTTGCAAAAGGTTACAAAAATTTTGTTTAAGGCAAAATATATATCCCTCTCTATATCTCTACATTTTGGGTTCAAAAGTGCATTGTTCTTGGTCTATTGCACTACACCTCATAGCCATACACCTCCACCATTGCTTTCAGGTCCTTGGAGGTCATTTTCAGAGGTTAAAGGTCTGGTTTTTGGTCTCAAAAGCTGCTGGTTTTGCTGAGCTTCAAGGAAAATGTAGAAACCAGGAGAAGAAACTGGTCGGCCGACCAGGTTTTCTGGCAAGCCGACCACCTTTTCTGGTTTTCACCACCAAGGGTGGTCGGTAGGTGGTCTCCAATGCCTATAGCTGGTCGGCAGCCTCCCCCTAGATTCCCAGGGCAGAGTTTTATCCCCTTGGAGCTTTGTGCAAGTTTCTGAAATCAAGTGCAAACAAAGGCGAGCTGGGGCATCGCGATGGATTTCCCGACAAGGCGACTAGAGCATGCATGCATCCTTTATCATTCAAAGAAGAGCTGAGGCAGCCCATTTTACATAGTTTGCATGCTAGTTTAGTTAATTTGTTAATTAGCTAGTGTTGTGTAATAATTAGTTAATTCAATTCTGTATTATTTATTCGGACCCTCCGAGAAAGGGCAATGTTGTAATAAGTGTGCGTGTGTGTGATGCATGTCTTCCAACCCACGTCTTTCTCCCTTTTATTTACCAGCTTATGATGGTTAGTTTTAGGGCACGTTTCAATTAGCATCCTTATGCTCATATGTTTGCATCCATTCATCTGTTTTGCATGCACCGGGCTCGGCGCATCATACTCACTGCATCGTCTTTCAATTCCAAGTTGAATACATGTATCGATTGTTGCATCTCATATGCCATCTTAGAATAGCCAAGCATATTGTAGTTGCATTTTTGCATGTGTTGCATTAGGCATTCTTAGCATAGATAGGATTCATGCATGATTTCTAATTAGCTTCTTTCTTTGGCTCGGAGTACTCAGTAAGTGTTTATGCTTTAGCATCCTTGCATGCGTGTGAGTGACTGCCATGATAGCATGCTTACCATGAGGCTATGTGCTTATGTGACATAACTTCCTGAATGCCTGTTGGTGAAGGTTGGATTACTTGAGTTGGGACAATTCATTGAAATCTGTGTTTTAGCCTACTTGCGAGTAGCAAACTTTAAACCATTTTCCAAACAAACGGATATGCGATGATTTGTTCCAACTTAGGCAATCCAGTGTATACTTGTATGCTGTGCGCATCACATAGTAATTCTAGGCTAATAAACCGAAAAAAGAGCACATGAGTTTTCAAAAACTCGATATCATGCTTAGTAGTGGCCGATCTTCAATCGAGCGAGTGGGGGTGCTCATGAAATGACCTTTCCCAATTGTACCCAAGTTCCCGAGCCGAGGCAACTTTGGTGATGACAGACACGTGGCCTTAGGCACCCAAAACAAAATATTTAGGTGGCGACTCTATATCTGGAAAAGTAGTCTATGTTTGGCACTTCTTTCTAAAAATCTATTTTTCAAAACGATTTGCCGGATTCGGACTCTTTGGTGATTTATCAGTCTCGCATTGCACTTTGTGGAATTAGATTCAAAACCGTGACATTTGAATCCGAGCTGTAGTGAGCCCAATGAACAAAACGGGATTTCTCCCGGGACGTTCGGGGACGTCTACAGTATAATAGATACACTAAAAATGAACACAAAGTGTGATAGATGCACTAAATGAACAGATTATGATAGATACACTAAAAATGAACATAAAGTGTGATAGATACACTAAGTGAACATAGTATGATAGATACACTAATGTAAATGAAGTGTAATGGATACACTAAAGCAAATGAAGTAAATGAAGTGTGAGGGATACACCAAAGTAAATGAAGTAAATGAAGTGTGATGGATACACTAAAGTGAATGCAGTGTGATTGATACACTTAGTGAATGATCTTAAATGGAACTTCTTTGAATGAACCGTACATCCAATATCGCCCGACTATGCCGACTTTAAATAAACCGTACATACAATATCGTGCATGTATGAGAAAGAAATTTGGTAGGTACAGTGCAATACAATGCATGATGTTTAAGGAATGCAATAAACAAGCATAGCGGCACTTTAGAAAGCACCTCATGGGGCGAGTGGCGATGAACCGCTCTACTCTGACGGGGATTTCCCCTTGTGTTCTTCAAACACTTACCTTCAACTCACAGTACAAAGGTTCTGAAATGCTGACAAGGGGAAACATCTGCTGGGGAAGCCACGGATGGCGCTTTTCTTCCTGATCATACTCATAACTTTCCCTATTCTTCA